>PVKH010004526.1:0-23221 GCA_004027955.1 Chaetophractus vellerosus | reverse complement strand
GGTGAACATCAGTTCTTGAATTCCACAGTTCTTAAGACCCTGTATAAAATCAGAAGATCGTTTTATTCAGGGAACGTCTCCTTCATAAATAGTTTTAACCCTGGCTTAGCAAGTAGTAATGATAGATTTTTTGTTTGTTTGTTTCTAATTTTGGTGGTGTCATCTTTCTTCAATGTAATATAATAAATTTTTATTGACTGTAAAAATAAGAATTAGTGATAGAGAGACACAAATAAATTATAGCAGAGCTGGACAATGGCCTTTGAAAATAACATTGAGAAATCATATGTGAAACCAGTAATGGAAGTCATTTCTTCCTAACTATTACTCTCTCATGCATCAAATACTTAGCAAGCACTAAGTACTGATCCCTCATGATACTTGAATGAGCGAAAGATCTGAAACCTAGATCAGATATTGACCATCATCCTCCCTATTTCTATTGAATTGTCTTTCTCCGTGAACAGTATGGTGCTACTGAATCTATGTACTGAAGTCAAACAACAAACAAATTTACTTGACTGTCAGAGCGATATATCTTTAACAAACAAGAAGATAAAGAAGTAGGGCCTTTTGGTGGGTAACAGCTCCTTCTACATAATGGTTGCCTGCCTTGTGCCACACAATCCTAGCTTGTTATTGTGGAATGGTCTAGTTTAGAGGCACTAATGTTATCAAGGGAACTGACTTAAATCAATACTGTCCAGGAGCTATCCTGCAATATTTGAATAGTATTGGGGATATTCATACATCGGAAAAGGATATGTAAGATTTTGGTGGCACTAACTTAATTACCTTGTTCAGAAACTGGCTGAATGTGAGTTTCTCGGGGGACATTAAGAAATACTCATAATGTAAACACTCTAGAGAGAAGACTCGGTTCTTTGGGAGAGAACGGCTAGAGTATATTGTGGTTGAAAGGAAGCCAACTTTGTGTTTTTCCCATTATGAAATGCAACATCTTTGGAGACTGTTTAGAGTTCTTAAAACATCATATTAATATGATAACAGTGCATTGGGAGATCAACATATGTTCTCCAACTCTGGATATCCAACCATCTGGAGCAAAGTAAACTGCACAAAACCATGGTTGTATTGTCAAGATTCTCTAGGGAAACAGAATCAATTACCTGGCCAAGTTGAAACATTAGCCTAACCATCACAATGGTCAAACCAAAGCTTATGGGTCTTAAGCTTTAATCATACACTACAGGCTTATATTTGTTTTATGATGACTTACCCTGAATACTAACTTCCTTGTCAAAGATTAAAATTAATTTATAAACTCACAGTTTATACTAGTATATCCAGGGATGGCAATGGTACCTCATACTCAAACTTAATATTCCTGTGATAGGACTGCTAGAGTGATGAGAATATTTGATAATTTTTTTCATGAAATGGAATGTAAAATTGTAGTTGTCCATATATATTGCATTATTTAGGGAGCTCTAATAATTTTATAAACATTTTCGGTGTAGTCCTTGAAATTTCTTTTTTGATGTAAGAAAAGATGACAATGACTCAATCACAGGAGCTTTACTAGTCCCTTGGGGAAAATATTAAAGTACCAACATTAAAATTTAATTCATCTGTCATAGCTTGTAAAGGAAATGGCAGAAATGACTATTTTCATCTTAAAAATAAAGATATAAGATTCAGAGAAGTTCAAGTTTCTTAACTAATGCAAACCAAGATGTCAGTACAAAAGCTAAGGAATAAAAGACATTTCTCCCTGAAACTTCTGATTGGCATTCCTTATGCCGAATTCTAGTTACGAGCACAAAAAACAGTGGCTGCGGGAGGGGGGAGGGGAGTGGAGGGGGAGCGGGGAACAACCAGTGATAGGCTCATCAAAATTCAAGAGCAGGAGATGTTGCAGAGTATTGGTTTTTGTCAGAGACCATTTACTGAGCATTTCATTTTCATAGTATTTAAACTGGTAAGTGGCCACCTCACATAGACAAGGAACATCTGGTCCATGATGATTTTACCTATTCAGGTGAGTAAACAAGTGCCTTTTTATGTTCACTCTGTCAAAGCCTAAGTTCTACATTGGTAATTAGTTGATGACAAAGACGAAATGGCATCTCTACATCATTCCTTTCTAAGATGTTCTTAGCAGCAGTTAAAGAACTGACAAAAGTGAGAGCCCACAGAAGTAAGCCAGGGTATATTAAATACATTGGCTATTCATCTAATTTGACTCTTGCTATAATTAATAGGTCATGGTAAGAGTGAACACAAAGACTTTTAGACAGTCTACTGAAGTAGTAGCTTCACTGTTGACGATGATACTAGTTACAACTATATCTGCTACCAGGTTGATAAGATTAATGCCAAATAGAGAAGTCACACTGCTTTGAAATGTGACAAGGGCAGTAGAGTGGGTTCTGGGGAGAGTCAAGAAGCTCTGGATATCGTTCTAATCCTTGCTTAGCAAGTGGTAATGAAAGATGTGGCCTATATGAGTATTTATTCTCTGGTGATTAAAGATAAAGATATGGGGATTGTCTCTCATTTCTCCTTTTCCATCTTCTTTCTGAAAGCTTTTTCTCTTCTAGAAAATGGTCCTAACTTTCTTTTTTCTATTCTATTATTTTATTTTTGAAACTGATGGAATTTCACAAATGTTTAATTTATGTTTGACCACCTATTTAATATTGGTACCTTGAATTGGCCCTATAATTAAATTTTCCTACTTATTTCCACAAGGGATAGTGTGCAAGAATAGGAAATAAGCCAAGTTCAAAAAGCCAAGGATGCTCAGTCAAGCAGGCAGAAGGAAAATGATACTGGGCAGACTGAGTAATAAATAATCAGAGTGCCCAAAATTATGGAGGAGAATCCAAATGACAGCCTTGAACAATCCAGGTTAGAGATCCCATCAATAATAGCTCTGTTTAGAAACCTAAGGGTCTGCATAAGAACTCAGTCAGAATCCCAGTCCTCCATTGGGAAGGTGGCAAAGTAAAGAAGCCTCACTTTCTTACTGGGAGGAAGGCAGCTTGCTGAAGTAAAGCTCAACATGACCCCTAAAGCACAAGCTCACTCCAGGGAACTAGCTCAGTGCTAGTCTGGAGCTGCCAGTGGATAAGAAGGTCAGATAAAGGAGATGAGGCTCTGGATGACTTCAGAGTGTGCTTCCTTCTGCAGGCAACCCAGAGTCTGAGGAGGGACAGATGGACATCCAAGATGGCTCACCTCAGCATATGAGGCAAACATCTTTTATCACAAAGGTGCTGCAAGTGTTGCAAGACATTTACCCAGGCCTGCCTAGTATACAGAGAAGTCAATGTTTTGATTTCCAATCAGGATTATTTTGGGGACAGGTGCCAGATCCTGAGGAGAGAATTATGTCCAGTGTGGCTTACATCTTCCAGGAACTACCTTCCCTCTCTTCTGTCTCTCCACAGAGGGCAAAAAGCCCAACTATCAGTGCAATTCTTTCAAGAGAATTCAAGCTTTTCATTAATTGTGCCAACCTCTATTTCACTACCACAAAGATGAGCACAGGGCCCTTTGGCTGGTTAGAAAAGGGGCTCAGGTTTCCTGGATCATATGCATGGTTCAGTTCCCATGGCGATTCTACTTTTTCCATCTATTAGAAGGAGAAACCAGGAGACTCTTGACAGGACTATTTTCTGAAGGAAGTATTATTTCCCTAATCAGCACCCAGGGTGGCATGAAAGCATAGCTTGCTGACAGGGGTGAATTAAACCTGGGGCACTTCATGACCCTGACAGTTCTATTCAAAACCTTCTCTGCTACTGTGAGGATCATTCGGAGTTCTCTTCTTGCTTAATTACTTGGAAGGGATTTATTACAACTAATTCCCGGTTAACCTATTAGTTGTAGTTTACCTGAGTTTGGCTAAGTAAGTAATGAACGTTGGTTGTTATGGATTAAATTGTGCCCCTCAAAAAGATATGTTCAAGTCATATCCTCCAGACCTGTGAATGTGACCTAATTTGGAAATAGGGTCTTTGAAGATGATGTTAGTTGAGGCCAAGCTAGTTTAGGCTGAGCCTTAATCTAATTTGACTGGCATCCTAATAGGAAATTTGGACACAGTCAGTGAGCAACAGAGAGAGATGGCCATGTGAGTTACACCACAAGCTGAGGAATGCAAAGGCTGCCCATCACCCACCAGAAGCCAGCAGAGAGACAGGGAACAGATTCTCTCCTTTGAGAGGAAACATGGTTCTGCAGATACATTGACTTTAGACTTTAGCCTCCAGAGCTATGAGACAATACATTTCTGTTACTTAAGCCAACTGGGCTGTGGTACTTTGTTATGGCAACCTTATGAAACTAAACCATTGGTGTCCATGATGGTCTCAGAAGACTCGTCTCTAGAGAAACACAACACTCTATGCTCACCAAATGTCAAGCAGACCCTGTGAAGTGGTATTTGTCATAACAGCCCTGGAAAACTAAGATAGACAAGATGATAGAAGAGATAGAGTAGACAGATAGATAGATGATAGAGAGAGAGAGGTAGAGATGATAGATAGATAGATAGAGATATAGAGAGATAGGTTATAGATAGATGATAGATAGATAGATGATAGATACAGAGAGATAGATGATAGATAGAGATAGATGATAGATTTTAAATAGATGATAAATAGCTATAGAGAGATAGATGATAGATTATAAATAGATGATAGATGATAGATAGATAGATAGATAGATAGATAGATAGATAGATAGATAGATAGATAGATAGAAAGATAGAAGGATGAGTGGACAGGTTGACAGACAGATATAGATAAAATATGGATATAAAGCTATATAGAGTAGATTAGAAAAATGTATATATAGATAGATTATTATAAATAATTCCCATGTTACAAAGGTAACAGCAGTTTTGTTGAGAGCACATTCACTCACCCATATTTTTGTGTAAACACAACTACTTATGCACACACAGGAGAGACTGCGGTGTGTACTCAGGGAAGTCTGACATAAATCTCCAGTTCCCGCAATAATCATCGGATCATGACCCCCGTAGGGCAGCAGGAGAAAGCCTCTGTATTGACTCAGGCTGGTCATGGCTTCTGGACCCCACTCCTCAGGGTCTCACACCAGCTGCTCGTTGCTGGAGGGCCCGTGGACCTACCCCCACACTTCATCTGAGGACTTTCAAGTATGTTCTCAAATGTAGCCTTTAACAATTAACTTTTTGGAGGACTGTAACTCAATATATTTCTCAAAAATATGATGATATACTGTTTGTTATTTATAAGAGAATAGCTGTTTTTTCTAGCCTCTGAAGTTAAAATTTTAACTCTCCCCCTGTCCTTTCACACCTTCATTCTCTCACTTACTCAGAGTTTAATGCTGCAGTGATACAAAGGTTATTACACACCTCTTTTATAGTATAATTATGTGTTTGAAGTCTGAGCTGGAAATGAATATGTCATCACTCATATCAAGACATATCCTTGTGACATCAGGGTCAATCAAAAATTCATAAGAACCTTAGATAACCTAATCTTGTGACAGCACTTGAAATGAAAACTTTTTTTCAAATATTGGCTTCATATCTATTTAATGAAGCCAAAGAGAATTTAATTTTGGTACCTAAAAGTGTATATTGTGGGGCCAGCTGTAGCCCAGTGGATAGGGCGCCGGTTCACCACATGGGAGGCCCCGGGTTCGGTTCCCATGGCCTCTCCTAGTGGGAAGACTGCCTTGAGAGGGCAAGCCGCCGTGGGCAGGGCAGAGCCACTGTGGGCAGGGCAAAAAGCCGCCATGGACAGGGCAAGTTGCCCGCAAACAGAGCAGAGCCACCCACGAGCAGAGCAGAGCCGCCCGCAAGTGGGGCAAGCCACTTGCGTGGTGAGCTGACTCGGCGCATCGCCGCAATGGGGGGAGACAAAGCAGACACAGAAGAACGCAAAAATGAACACAGCAAGAACAAGCAGAAAGGGGGGGATATGTAACAAAAAAAAGTGTATATTGTGTTTTCACAATAAAGAAATCAATGGATATATTTATTATCTGCCATTTTATGAATCACAGATCTTCTTCAGAGGATTGTGAAACCTTTTAATATTTTAATAATTTAAACAGTAAAACATGTAACTCATTCCCTATAAACAGTATCAGGCCATAAATTACTTAGTTTTAAAATTTCCCCTGAATGCTCTTATGGACCTCAAACAAATACCACCTAACAGATCTCAGGGCTCTTGGGAAGATTCTCAGCCAGTATCTACTGCATTAAATGGAGAGTGATGAGAAGTTTTGTGTGCATGTGTGGATGTGTGTGTGCTTCTTTTTCTGTTGTTTGTTTAATCTCCATATTAAGATCATTTAAATATTGGTAGAAATGGCTTAAGGTACTTCTCATTAGCATGTACAAGCACATGAGGAAAACCTGAGATATCTGGGGTGAAAATGTCCATTAATTTCAGAGATATTGCAGCATGATAGTTGGGCCCTGTGGGCAGCTCCCAAGTGGCCTGTCTTTCAGTCTTAGTGTGAATTCTGAAAGCTCCTTTGTTCCATATGACTCAGGAGAAAGCATCAAAACTGAGACATGAACCCAGGGCTGACTCAAAATACCGTTCTTATTCAATATACTGCTGGCAGCCATGGAAAAGTGCCTCTCACTTCTCCCATGGAGAGGACAATTGGCCGATAGTCCCAGGTGCTGTACTGGGAATCCACCATGGTACTCCTACAAGCTGTTCCCCACCACGGACTGCACATGGCAGGGACATTAGGACTGCTCTGGAGAACGGCTTTGGTGAGAGGATGCCTATCAATCTTGGCAAACTTTCTTAGAACTTCCCTGCCATCTAAGACTCTCTCCATTCAACTTTCCCTCTCTCCCCTAAAGTGCCACAGCGCTCAGACTTGCATCCATGAAGGATGACTCTCTCAGGCTTTCCCAGTGCCATCTCCACTTGCCCTTACAGCTCTATTGTCCAGCAAATGTCTTCATAATCCTATCCTGGCTTTTGTTTCTCAGAAGATGGTGTAGAAGAACTTAATGATTGGAGCTCCTGTTTGGAAGACCATGAGTCTTCAGTGCAGTGAGGACTCTGGAGACCATGGCTTTTGTGGCAGGCACAGGACACAAGGTGGATGCTGCATTCACTGGCCATGGATAAGACTGTTTTGTTAAGGAAAAGGTGATGGAGCGAGCCACTAGGGAAGCTCAAAACCAGTAACTTTAGGGGAGCAGATGTAGCTCAGTAGTTGAGTACCTGCTTCCCATGCACGAGGTCCTGGCTTCAATCCCTGGGACCTCCTAAAACAAACAAAAAAAAACAAACAAACAAAAAACAGTGACTTTAGGTGGTGAATCACTGGGGAACCAGAGCAATGAAAAGAAACTAGGTCAAATATAACAGAATGGCCAGGACATCTTCTTAGGTGCACAGAAGGCATCTCATGCATACTCCTAGCACTGGAGAACTTCCAGAGTAGCCAGAGAGTGAAACCAGTGGTGGTATGGGCAGGGAAAAAGACACAATATAAAAACATTGCCCAGAAAAATGTCTTTTGCTTGATAAAAGTAGAAATCAGTGCATTGCACAGAGTCTACTTCAAGTGTTTAATCAGGGAACTGAAATAAATTCTCTGAGGTCCCCTAAGCCCTAAGGCAGTGACAGAGCCTGTAGACGGGACTATAGACCATGTTGCTTAGTAGCATAAGTACTTGAGCTCTGACCAGGTAGAAGAAAGTATCGGTGGCTTGAATCTACAACTGCAAAGAGAATGTCCTTGAGGGGAACCCAGGAAAAAAAAGAGAAATTATGGGGAATTTACATGCATGGTGTGACCTGAATCCCTCTCTAAGATTCTTTACCTAGGAGCTAAGTTGAACATTTCCAAAATATGATGAAAGTTGTGTATCCTATGCCCAGAAAACAATTGAATATGTATCTATATCTATCTATCTATCTATCTATCTATCTATCTATCTATCTATCTATCTATCATCAATCTATGTCTATTTAATTTATTTAAAATTTGAATACCATTTCCAGGAGTTTAAACCCACCAATAAATGCCAAGATTACAACTGTAGGAGGAAATAGAAGATAGATGCTATGGGAGGGGAGTGCCTAAGGGCTGACCTCCTATGATAGAAGGTTTCAAAATAGAACAATAGATGGCAGACACTGCAGCTGCTGTATAGAGAGCTCTTATTAAATGCATGATGAATGGGGGGCATCCCTACACAGTTGGAGGTATCATGAAATGAAAAATCCGAAAGACACAGGGCCAGGGAGAGAAGGAACAAGATCATGGTGGGTTTGAGGTGGAGGTGGCATGCTGCAGATGGAAGGAGACTTGCCTCCTGATATTCATAAAGCCTTTCTGATAACATAGAATGAATCATTCTTAGCCCTCAGGTGACAAATACCTTATTAGATACCTGGCTCCCATGCTTTGCACACAGCAAACATTTAATTGGTTGAATGAAACATAGAATGTGGCCCAGTCCTCAGAGACACTAGGTAGGAAATTTCAGTAACTTGGGGCTTGGATCTCCATCTCAGCTCTCAAATAAGCGTCACTTGCTATTACCAATGTCCAGGAAAAGAAGTTGAAGGAGCTAATTACATCCATTGATTTGTTTAATTAATCAGTCCTGCATCAATTCAGGCAACATATATTGAATGTACTGAGTTCTACTGAGCAGAGTCTATTTACAGTACAGTGGTGGAGATGGAGTTATCTCATCATTTCACAAAAACACCTACAATTACCAACTGCGGTAGAGTATAAGGGAAAAGTGCAGGGTCCCATGGGAAGACGCCACAGTGGGAATGGAACCAGACTTGCTGGCTTGGGGACTCATCCTGGAAAAAATATTTTATCTGAGTTTTGAAGGGCACTGTGAATATTACAAGTGAAGGGAAAAGAAACATTTTAGGCAGAAGAATCATATGGTGGAAACCCTGAGATTGAGGGGAATGCCAAGTTTGAAGATCTGAAAGAAGGCCACTGGAATGCAGGAAGTGAGAAATAAAGTGTGTGATGGTTAGGCTAATGTGTCAACTCGGCCAGGTAATTGTGCCCAGTTGTTTGGTCAAGGACATTTATGAACTTCAATCATCAGTGAGTTGATTGCATAGATGGCTGATTACATCTAGAATCAGCCAAGGACATTGCCATCAGCAATGAGTGACATTTTATCCAATCAGTTGAATGCCTTAAAAGTGGAAGTGATTTCAGCATTCAGAGAGAATTTTACAGCTCGACCTCGGACAGCCACCATCTCCTGGGAACTCATCAAGGACCTTCATCGGAGACCCTGGTTTGCAGCCTGCCTGTGGAATTTGGACTTGTGCATTCCCATGGTCGTGTGAGAGAATTTTATAAAATCTGATACTATTTACAGATATCTCCTGTTAATTCTGTTTCCCTAGAGAACCCTGACTCATACAAAGTGGCTCCAGTAAAGTCTAGAAAAGCAAGGATTGAATGACACAGAATGTTGTTTCTTTTGCTTAGGATGTAGACTTTATGCTAAGGAGCAACTGACCCAAGCCTAACACAAGGCTTGGGGCTTAGTATTAATTCAGGAAGTAGACAATTAAGCTTGAATCCTACTACTTATTAACTGTGAGTTCTTGGAAAATTAGCTCAATTCTCTGTGCCCCAATTTCTTAATCTATACTATAGGAGTAATATTAGCATCCAGTTGGTACTTATATAATTGAGGATTATATAAATTTGTATATGTTGGGTGCTTAAAAAGTATCAGGCATAGTAAGTATGGAAAAAAAAGGTTAGATAATAGTTAATATACATAGTTGCTGATATGTAATATTATTAAGCTTAGGGTGATCTTGATGGAAATGAAGTAGAGAGATTGATAATATTTTTAGGCAATGCTATTTTAAGTATCATGGCAAATAGGAATGAGAGGGGCAAACAGAGGCAACAAGGGAGAGTCATGATGCCACATAGCACAACTTGCTTCTTATCAATGCCTCTGCTGAAAAATGGAAAATTGGAGGAGGTGCAGGTTTGGAGATGTAGAGGTCATCTGTTCAGTTTTAGAAACAATGAGTTTGATGTGAAGGCAGGCACGAGTAATGTATCTTTAAAAATATTAAATAGAAAACATAAAACTATTTCTCGATGAATAGTCAGGGATACATGAGGGCTTAAAGTGGCAAAATATTAATGTTGAAACCTTAGCTCATGGTTATTGATAAAGAAATTTCTATGTCTGGCAGTGGGAAAAATTCTATCTGCTGAAAAGTAATATAATGGACTGATGGAATTAAGTTACTCCTGGAATGAAAAGCATATATTTCTCAGGGAAAAATGCAGCAAACACAATTTGTAGCCCCATGATGGGTAGTTACAGTATCTGCAAATACACCAACAATAAAGCAACTTGAAATGGAAAGTTTCATGCTGGAATAAGCTTTGTGTTTATTTTGTGGACCTGAGACATACAGGTATGGGGCTTTTCTTATTTATTGGATGTTTCTCCTATATCAAAAGAGCAAGTTGGTTCCTTCAGGTTAGCATGAAACTGCTTTCCCATAATTATCAAACATTAACCACAAGGTATAACCCTGATTCACCCTTTGATGGTATCTTGACTGAAATGATAAGCTGAATGATATCAAACCTGAAAACTAAAGAGAAAAAAAAATATATACATATATATACATTTAGAGATGACAGAGTGTAGAGTATGTAATTGTTTAAAGCACCACTGAGAGAGAGCTCTTGTACCTCTGCTAACAGAAGTAAAAAATAGGTTGATGATGGTTGCTCTAGCATCCCTGAAAACCAGTGGTTCTCAGTACCAGAGACACTGTGGTAATTTTCAATACAACATGTTTTTTGAGTCCTTTGAGACATGAAGACATATACTACATATGCTAAGAGTTAGCATTATTCCCTTTGCTTAACTGAATATATATGTATGCCTGTGTATATGTAAATATACATATAATTTCATTCAAATTATCGCTGTAACTTAATGGCACAAATATGGGATCAGTGATTGAAAATGGTTCTGCTCTTTGGCAAAGGCCAGTCATATAACAAAGGGCCGAGAGGATTGGATCTCAACTCTGTGTCATCCATATGCCATCTTGCTTATATGTTATCGTGAAGTTAGTCACACTTGCCAAGTTGGATAAGAAGAATGACACATGGTTCTTCTCGCATCAGGAGTTTCCACTCAAGAAAGGAGGTTTCAAATATCCACTGGACAATTTTCACTAAGGGCCACTACTCCCTGGGCAAATACCCTGGAACTTGACACGAGCAGCAGGACTCCAAGTCAGAGCCTCTGATCTCATGATTCTTCAGTCAGAGGTTTTGAGATGTGCCTCTTGATGATGATGGAAGCAGTCTGAACTGGAAAGTGGGTGGTGGCATGCAATGAGATGTGAGGGATGTTTTAGCTATGCATGCTGTATAAATCAGAGGAGGTGAACTTGAGATGAATTCTAATGAATGCTTCTTTGTGCGGGACACGAATCAGGATGGACCATGATACCAGAGGATTCAAAATCCTACAGGTATGCCAGTTCTCTAACTTCAGATCATTATCCTAACAATTCTAGGAATACCTGCTTTGGTGGGTGTGGTGTTAAAAAAAAAAAAAAGGAACCATCCACCTTTCTACACAAAGACAGTGAGAAAACCATTCGTGCCTACATCATAGACACCGGAACACTCTGATGGGTCTGAGCCATCTGCTTGAATGATGCCTTGAATAATAAGGCTATTGTCTCGATTTCATTTTCACTATTTTCTTCCAATCCATTTTTATATTTATTGTTTAACAAAATTTATGTTTTAAGTCCCTATCCCCTTAGGCCTTAAGTGCATTTGTAGCAGAAACCATGTTATCTCAAAGAAAAAGTGCTTTTCCAAGACTGAAAGCTATGTTAGCATTCATCTAGTACAACTGGGAATCAGTTATTTGAATATTGTACCTATTCTAGCTTCCATGTAGTATTCCACACTCTTCTGGGATACCTTAGCAGTCAAAGCCTCATAATGTCTTCAGGATCCAACAGTGATGAACAAATAATCAGTGGGTCTCTAAGCTGGATGCTAAGTAATAAGCCATTGGATGTCTTAACCAACACAAACCTAGACAATTCTGGGAAATTGATGGTAAAATTGCACTACTATTAGTCTGACTTCTTATTCTAGATATGGAAACAAACCATCAAAAAACATCTTCCAGCCCCTAAGCAACTGGCTGATCAGCAAAATGTAGGAACGCCTTATACACGGGTGAATCAGGCTTACACATGGATATTTATTTATTTGTTTAATTTTAATGCAACAATTATAATGGCATATTCTGTGATAAGTTCTAATAATAAAGTTATGTAGATGTTGTTATGGAAGCAGAAAATAAAGGCATCTACCTAATTCAGCATCAAGGGAAGAGAGTGACAGAGAAGTGGAAAAATATGTGTGTTCCAATGATGGAGGTTCTATGCCTAATGACCAAAGGAACAAAATGATAGAACGGATACTAGTGTGCGATGTTTGAGAACCAAAGGTATTGGGGAGAATGAGATGGAAAACAAGGGTGAGGTTGGAAAGAGTGATGGGAAAATGCTTGCTGTCTAAGCACAATATAAAATGAATCTTTTGCTAGACTATTGGGAATTTTGTAAGCTTTTAGAACAGGAAAATAATATTGTCATATTTACATTTTTAATTTTAATTTTACTCAATATTTAACATATGCAAATACTTGGCAAAATTCTAAAGACAGAAAAAGTTAATATTTCTGCTACCAGCCATGATGTATTAACCAGTTCCAGACTTGCCATCCAACCGTGAGCAAATAGATAAATTGGAAATGCCGGTTCTCAGAAAACGAACAGGATTGTGAGTTCTGAGAGAAGGAAAACAATTGGGTGAATCACCATTGGTTTTCCAGTGCTCTGTAGATGAATATCTGTGAGTTTCTAATTTTATTCTAATATGAATAATGCCCCCAATGAATATAAATTTATAACTTTATCAACTTTGCCTAGGTGAAAGCATGGTGTCCTTGTTTCAATTTGTATTGCCCATATTATGAATAAGTTTAGCATGCCTTCTTATATTTAACTAATGGCCATGCTTATTTCACTTTTTAAAACATGATTCATATCCTTTACCCATTTTTCTATTTCATTGTTCCTTTTTATGCTATTAATTTATTAATACTTTTTGAATATTAACAAAATTACCTGTTATGGGTTTTAAGATTTGCAGACAGTTTTCTTGGTCTATTATCTGCTTCTTAATTTGGTAACTGGTGGTTTATTTTTTTCTTATGCATTATTAAAAATATTACTATGAGGGCAAATGTTTACTTTTCTCTTTTATGCCTTCTACTTTTTTCATAATTCTAGCAGACTTCTACAACCCTAAAATTAATTTATAAAATAAAGCTTCCATGATTTTTCTCACACTTTCCTGATATCATTTATTATATTAAATTTTTCATCAATCTGGAATTATTTTGTTTTAAGACATAAGATATAGCTATTTGGTTGATCATTCGTTTGGCTGTGTAGAGGGTAGATTTGAGGGCAATAGAAGTTGAGTCAGATCAATCTTAGAGGAAGATTGTAGAAGTCCATTGGTGAGGTGATGAGTGTCCACAAAGATGCACAATTGTAGTAGGAGAACATATACATTAAATGAAAGGAGAGTCATGTTAAAACCCCTGTCCCCCACCCAACTCCATTTCTTTCCCCATATACTGCCTTAGTTTGTACCAAAGTTCCATCTGATCCACAGGTCACATTTTAATATGTAATTTAATCGCTCAGCATTTTAACTATAAACATGAAACTAACATGCTCATGTGTCTAAGACAGTAACAGAGCAAATATTGGTTCTTGCTTTCATTTTTAAAAATTGGACACATTACTTTATACCTAAAATAATGAAACCATGCCAAAATCAAATATTGTTCGCTAAACCTTATTCTTATAATTCGTATTCTTAATTTTAATCCTGTGAACAATCCATTGAAAAGTTTAGCTAAAATCTATTAATAAGAACAAAAATGAAAATTAGGCTTTTTGTCTCATGACAAAAGTTACAATATATTGAATGCATTTTCAGATACATTATATCCGATTAGAGCTTTAATGGCTTTTTTTCATGTAATTAAATTGACAGAGCTTATCCTGAGATGAATCAATTAGGACTTTTAATGGCATGTACAAGGTATTTCATCTACATCTACGTCTCTATATGGAATTAGGGTCTGTCTCCCTTCACTAATTCCTAATTGAATAACTCCCAGAATAGCTTGTGGTAATTAATAATCCACTTGAAAGAATGCGCCTTATTTAAAAACCTGGAGCACGATATGCCTGTATTCTTGTCAGAGTTTGATTCCATGCGACAAATGTGATTAAAAACTTTGTATCCATGTCCACTTTGGGGAACTTTCTTCACTGGTGGAGGTTTGCTTAGGCGTGGTAGCTCTGCTCTTCCTTTAACCCCAGCAGTGCTGAACTTTGTACATGAAATCAAATGTCTGTCAGGCTTGCTAATAATTTCATCTTACTATGTATGGCTGAAGTTGTAATATCACATTCCTATGGCAACCTGTTAACCCTTCTGTTTCATCATGCCACAGAAAAATGGTTTGTTTCTTGTTAATTTTAGGTTGAAGAGTTAGCTTTTAGAACATTGTCTTTCCTTTAATTCTGCAACAACAATAGAATTTTTGCCACCATGTACAAGAATATAATTGGATGAAATGATAGTTATATCAATCTATAAATCTTAACACAGGAATACCAAACTCATGGAAGTTACCTTGGATGTCCATTTGGCACTGCTCCCTGTTTTTAGTGCAGTAATAGACAAAACTTTCTTCAAAGTTCCTGCAGTTTTAACTCTGGCCACACTAGTTTAATTTGGTCTTGGAAGATCCCTTCATTTCTCCAAGTGATTACTGCCTATCAGGATTTTCTGGCCAGGAGCAGCTCTATTATACTACTCAAAACTTCACCTTTGAGCTAAACCCCACCCCTCTTTCCAAGCCACTGTCTCACCTGTGGGACCACCCACTGAGGACCCCCACCCCTGCTCCTCCTTCCACTGAGGAACTTGCATGGACTCTGCCTCCAATGCATTTAACAGAGTGTGTGCAAATGACACCCCGCCTGGCCCTAGTGCCAGCCTGGTGTTTACCAAGGGCACAATGAACAAAGCCAATCAATTTTATGCATTTCAGAGCGTTAAGGAGAAAAAGATAAAACCAGCTGCTGATTTTTCCCATTCTAGTAGCATTGTCTTGCATAAAAACCCGAGATTAATTTTTGGATATTTGTGCAATCCAATATAAGAATAGAAAAAAAAATTTAAATAGATATTTAGCCTTCCTATTTTCCTCAATTTTAAGTACACAAATTTGGGCCTATGGGAAGGCAATAATGTATATTTAAGAAAAAAATCATTATGTTATATTATATTCATTATATTTTTTATCTAAACAAAATAGGGTATTATTCTTATTTTTTTCTAACTTAAAAACCTTAAAATTTAGGAAAAAAACACAAATAAGCAGATAAAAGCTCTGCCAGCTAATATAGCCAGGCAAAGATAATATTGAAAAGGAAAATTAAGGACTGGTTTTACACATGGACATAAATTCTTAAAATCCAGGTAATTAAACACAAAATAATAGCCAACATAATCAATCAAAATGAAAAAGCTTAATGTATCATCCACTATGTCTATTTTATGCTTCTATTTATGTTTTAAGGCTTGAAAACATTCCCCCCTCTGTATGGTAATTGGATGGATTTGCTGTTAGCTTTCCTACTCTACTCCCCTGGTAAACCGAGAAGGTGGTATGACCCCTACGTTGCTAGGCAACTTGCCTGGGACAGGCAGGCTGCATCTGGGTAGGGGAAATCAAAGCTTCAAAGGAAGCTGTTATGAAGTGTGTCCCCCACAAAGATACATCCAAGCCCTAAGGTCTTGTCCTGCAGATGTGAACCCATTTGTAAATAGGGTCTTTGAAGATGTTCTTAGTTAAGGTGAGGCCAAACTGAATCAGGTGGGCCTTCTTCTGAGGTGACTGGAATTCTTCTAGGCAGAGGAGCCAGGGGCAGAAGGAAATCGGTGGTCGTATGGCAGAGACGGAGCCTGACTGTGGATTGCTTGATTTTAGACTCCTATCTTCCAAAATGTGAGACAATAAATTCCTCTCATTTAAGCCAACTAGCCTGCTGCTTTGTTGCAACTAAAAGAGAAGGTATCTCTGCGGGTTTCTCTGAGTGCAACCAATCTTGGAACCCGTGTAAGCTGTGCGGATGGGCTGGTTGTTAAAGAGATATTGGCCCTGCGGGGATGAGGCTTCCATGTGCCTATTAATCCTATATCTTCCTCCCCCATGCAAATCACATTACCTTGTCCCTAAATTGTACTGTCCTGTGAACTGCTCCGTTTAACTATGCTTCTATTTTTATTGGTAGAAAAACAGGAGTTTGCTGGACTTAATTATGAATTACATGTGTGCAATAACCAATTCCTGCTCCATTATTTCTTAATCTTGTAAAGATATTGCTTTACCATGCTATTAATTTCTGAACTTTTTAACTAAATTGCAAATAGAATTCACACAAATTTCCTGATGATGCACCTTTGACTGATGAATTTTAAAAAGATTTTCCTTCATTTCACAAATTGGTTGAAAGATATTTGAACTCTTTTTGGAATTAACTTAGCTAATTTTCTATTTGAAGTATCAGATGACACTAATTTAAAGCTGGCATCATTTAACTAATAGGAAATTATTTTACTAATGAAGTTAATAGAGAGTGAGAATGTCAAGTCCACAAGAAGCAGTTTTTACTGAATATCAAATTTTACTAAAAATTCCCATGATATAGATAACTATAAGGTACACATGAATCTTAAAGAAGGCTCAGGTTGACCAGTAAACTCTCCAGGTTCTGAGATCTCCTGCTGTGGAAATGAGAGTTACTGCTGGCCCCAGCTGCTCCCCCTCTGCTCCATCACAAAGCACATACTTGGGCTGCTCCAAGCAGTGACTGAGCATGGCAGAGGTACAACTGAAGGCCTGTTTCTACAAGATGAAAGATGCATCCAGGGAGTACCTTACTCGATGACTCCCCGTCACCCTGGCTGAACATGTTTTGGAAATGCACTGTCATCTGAGACACTTCCTACTTAATCCTCCTCTGCTTCTCTCCTTCACAAATGCCAGGCCAGCAAAGGGAATCTGTGGCTCTCATTCCAGTCTCCCTCCTTTTTATTCTTCATAGACTTGCCCTTCAAACAATCTCTTGCACATCTAATTCTGCCTGGGCATCTGCTTTTCAGAAAGCGCAAACTAATGTACACACAAGTGGTGCCAGGAATTGTCTGAGAGAATAGTTGGTCAGATATTGGCTTGGGAATGCTGACTCATGTCCTAGTGGGCAAGGAGGATGCTGCCCTGCCATATAATTGGGGCACGGATAGTCACAGGCACTGGACAATAGGACAATTGCTAAGATGCCCCAGTGGTGATGGGAAAATATCCTAGTAAAGGGGAAGGCACGTGCAAGAGTGATACTTCACACATCTGAGCAACACGGGAACAGAAGTGCCTGCAAGGACACAGAGTTGTCTGTTAGGGTTAAGCTGTACTGATGCACTGCAGAGAGATAGAGAGAAACTGATGATCGTTAAAATTTAGGTAGAGACAGAGTCAAGAGTCCTCTGTATGAGTTTACAAACAGACTCTTACAACTGCTCAGGCATAGCTGAGAAGCTCACTGAAGACCTGATGGCGTCACAGAGCTTGGAAGATATTTAAATGCCCAGCTCCGGACACACCAGGCACATCAGGGCCCTGGTTAGGAAAGCAGACTGGGTTACAGCCCTGAAATGTGGGATGAAGACACCTGGATAGATGTCCCTGAGGACACTGACCTCTTCCATCAACACAGAGCTTCCTTCCCTCATAAAAACTAGTACTTGCCTCCTGCTGGAAGTGGCTGCAGAGGCTTCTGCTCACAAAGCTGTGGATGTC
Organism: Chaetophractus vellerosus; assembly: GCA_004027955.1. Lineage (NCBI taxonomy): Eukaryota > Metazoa > Chordata > Mammalia > Cingulata > Chlamyphoridae > Chaetophractus > Chaetophractus vellerosus. Next base: position 5,193 of record PVKH010004526.1, on the reverse strand, counting down.
CCCTTCAGGGACTGCTCCCATCTTGGCTGGACAGCTGAGGGTGCTTTTATCCACATGGAGTTCTAGAGGATTTAGAGAACAATACATCTTTATGGACAAAAAAATAGAAGGCTAGAAGGGTGGCTAGAAGAGTTCTGCTTATTAACTGCAGCCAGAAAGAAAGGAGTGGGGAGCTGGCAGCTAAAGGTGATCATCCCAATGCAATCTCCTCATTCTTTGCTCGGTTCTTGAACTGATCCAATTTGTACTTCCAGAACCCACTGCCTGAAGAATAGACAGATTCTCAGGAGAAAACACCCTGCAGTCCTTCAACAAATATATTCTGCAGTTATCCCCCCAGTCCTTCCCTAAAGGGGGCCACCAATAGGGTGTATGCAGTCTTTCCATTCGTCTTACAAAGGAATATCAGAAACAGTGCATTTGCATGGGATGGACTGGGCTGTGCGGGCTACACTGGTGGGATCTGTACATCCTGCTAAGCATCACCTTGATCCACTACTTCCACTGTTTCTGGACCAAATATGGTGCACTGCCTGTTTTTGTAAAGAGTTTTATTGGAACACAGCTAGACCCATTTATTTGCATATTGTCTATAACTGCTTTTATGCTACAAAGGTAGAGTTGAGTAGTTGAGACAGGGACTTCACACAAATACTAAAATATTTACTATCTGACACTTTCAGCAAAATTTTACCAACACCATTACTACGTCTAAGCCATGTACTGATGAGACTGGATGAGCATGAGATGGCTACTATGCTGGAGGCTATGGTAAGAGGTATTTACATCAGGGGGTGGCCCTCATTTTACACAATGGATCAGGGAGGAATATGTGTGGAATCCAAGCGATGCATTCAGTTCCTCCTGGTAGTCACTTGCCCCATCAGCACTATTAATGAATGCATACAGTAACCCCAACCCAAAAAAGCTGTGATGATTTGGGTCATGCCAACAGGTAAGCCATGGTGATGGTTAATTTCTTGTGTTACCTTGGCTAGGTTATGGTGTCCAGTTTTTGGTCAAGCAAGCACTGGCATGATTGTTACTGTGAGGACATTTCATGGATTTAAATCATCAGTCAGTTGATTTTATCTATGGCTGATTACATCCACAACCAACTGAAGAGATGGCCTTGAACAATGAGAGATGTCTCATCTAAACAGTTGAAGGCCGTATAAGGAGGAGTGGTGATTTCAGCAGTCACTTCTTCAGCCAGCCAGCTTCTCCTGGGGAATTCATCAAAAACCTTCATCAGAATTCCCAGCTTGTGGCCTGCCCTATGGAATTTGGACTTGCTCACCCCACAGTCACTTGAGACAATTATTATAAAATCTCATAATATTTTCATATATCTCTTGTTGGTTCTGTTTCCCTAGAGAATCCTGACTAATACAGCCACCAAGACCTAAAGAGGTTAGAACTGAGGACAAGGGAATTCAGAATGAATACTGGAGGAGGGAGAAGAAGTATTGAGGCCCTGAAACCAGGTGCAGCAATGGAGGCTGTCAGGTCTTCAAAAAGAGCTGATAGACAATAGGTAGATTAGATAGATAGATGACATGGTAGCTGAAAGATATTGATAGATGATAGATAGATAGATGATAGATAGATAGGTAGATAGGCAGATAGATAGATAGAGATTGATAGATGATAGATGATAGATACAGATGATAGATAGATGATAGATATATAGATAGATATAGAGAGATATAGAGAGATTATAGATAGATAGATATAAATAGATGACAGAGAGATAAATGATAGATATAGTTAGCTATAGATAGATATAGATAGATAATAGACGATAGATAGATAGATAGATAGATAGATAGATAGATAGATAGATAGATAGATAGATAAATTTGCAGCAAGCTAGAGATCCCAAAAAGAGTGATAAAGAGGTCTTGAGTCTGGATTTCTTAGGGGAAGCTGACAGGAAGGAGATTCAGAAGATAGAGTGTGTAGTCTTTAGTCTGGAGGAAGAATTTCTTCTGATTCCTGGAACCCTCACTTCTTTGCCCTGAAGAGCTCCAAGTGTGATTGGATGAGAGGGATAAGGTCCACCAGTATTATGGAGGGTAATCTTTACTTAAAATCAACTGATTTTAGATGCTATTCTCATCTATGAAATACATCCACAGCAATGATTAGGGCAGTATTTGACCAAACAGTTGAAACAATTGACAAGCAGAACCTAGCCAAGTTGACACAAAAAATTAACCATCAGAGGAGCACATAGGATGATATTCTTCTCAGGATCCTTATCTTAGCAGGGAATTGGAGGCAATCTCTGCATCCATCCATCATTAGAGGGGTGAAGAAGTAAACTGTGGATGCAAGCTGTGAAATATTGTAGAGCGGTGAGAAGCAAGAAACTGGTTACATGCACAGCAACATGGAGGTGTCTTCAGAGCAGAGTGCAGTGAAATATGTTATAAATATGATGGGGGTTAATACCATTCATTTAAATTTAAAATGCTTACATATAAACTACAATACATGTTTTATCAGAAGAGTCTGAAATGGAGTACATGAAACAGATGAGAATATTGCCTGCTGGAAGAAAGGTATACAAATTAGAAAATGGAGTAAAAGGGAAAAATCAAACAATCAACAAAAGAGAGGATCTTCGTGGAGCAGTGATAAGAACTGCCATCAATTTGAAGTATGTTTACCTCAACCCCGATCTTTAGTTTTAAAAGGGAAAATAGAAGAAAACACAACTACAGCAGTAGTTGTAGCAAGCATGGGAATCTACAATGACATCCACAATGAAATATCATTGCACACTTACCGGACTGGGGGAAAAATATAGGTGATGTCACCAAGTGACATATGTAGTACAACTAAGACTCAAATACTCTGCTTTTAGGAAATGTACATTTGGCTTAATGTACATTTTTAATTTTAAAAAAATTAATCAATAAAGATTTCATTTTTGGAAAAGAAAAAAATTCTATATCCTCCAATAAAATAAGCACATTTGATGGAAATAATTCGAAAATATTTTGATTCTAGACATTTTAGCATACATTTTCATTCTTAAAAGCTTCCTGATTTAGAGTATAACCTATGAGGTCAACTTATTTATGAGTCCTTAAAAGGACATATATAAGGTTATTCATCTCACTTTCTTTGTGGTACCAAGGAATTGGAGGCAAGCCAGGATCACATAGGAGAAAGTCAGGAAAGGGTTTAGCATTACTTAGTACATTTGAAAATGCACATATCTTATGCCATGGAAAGTCCACTACTAGGTTGGTAATTTAAATAAACTTGCACATGTTCACCAAACATTTCAAATCCCCATCAACAGAACAATGGAAAACTAAATGGAGATACTGCCATTCAATGGAATATTATAGGCAGTGGAAATAAATGATTGCAATCACCATGGATGAGTCTTAAGAATAAAAATTGGGAGAGAAAAAGCTAGCCACAAAATAATGCCTACAGTATATTACCATTTACAAAAAAATATCAAACCTGGCAAAATTACACATACAAATAAATACATAACATAAATAATATATTATATACATATATATACAGAAAGAGAATAAAAATAAGAGAACTGGTAAAATCCGTTCAGGAATATGATGACCTCTGTGAGAATGAGAAGGGGATGGGAAGAAGGAAAGACAGGACGATTCATAGAGTGTCGTGAGGATGTTTTTCTTAACCTGAATGCTAGGAACATGATGCCCCTTTTATTGTTCTTTAAAATATCGATCATATTTTATAGGCCTTCATGTGCCTGTGCTATGCTATGGAATATGTCCACAAAACAGCATTTGGAACTAAATGTTAAATTATTTGTGGGCACTTTTATTTTTTTTTTTTTTATTTTTTTTAAAGATTTATTTATTTTATTACATATCTCCCTTCCCCCCCGTTGCGGCGACGCCCCGAGACTTGGTCACTGCGCAGGTGCGGCTTTCCCCACTTGTGGGCACCTTCTGCTTCCATTCATGGCTGGCTTTCAGTTCGCGGGTGGCTGGCTGTGCTCCATTCGCGGGCGACCTGCCCTGCCCGTGGCAGCTTTTGCCCTGTCCGTGGCAGCTTTTTGCCCTGCCCACGGCGGCTCCGGCCCGCCCATGGCGGCTTGCCATTCTCAAGGCGGTCTGCCCGCTAGGAGAGGTCCCCGGGAACCGAACCCAGGGCCTCCCATGTGGTATGCTGGCGCCCTATCCACTGGGCTATTGAGCCGGCCCCTGTGGGCACTTTTAGAAACAAAAATTGCTAAAAAAAATGTTCATGGTACATCCACCTGGTAACTTTATGGAATTTCACACCTGACTTCTGCTACATGCAGGCTACCCACTGACCAGAAAGAAATTAACTTTCAGTAGGGAGTGTTTGTTACTCAACTTCACAGAGCAAACCTTCAGGCAACACTTTCCAATCTTGGCCAGCGGGTCTCCTGGAGGAAAAGTGAGAGCACAATTATATCTTCAGGACTATTTCCTCCAGTCTGAGCACCTACCACTGAAATGACACGAGGCTCCCCATCCCAGTTACTGGAACACACAATTCTCTTTCCACATCTATGATTTAAAATATCTAAGCCCACTCAGAAACGTGAATACTCTTTGCAAGACGTTTCCCTGTGAAGCTGAACAAAGCAATACCGACCAGTGACTAGAAAATAGCCATGCACATTGTTGCTGGGGATAACGGGAGGTCCTTCATTTCACCAATATTCTCAACTTGGCTTCTAAACATTCATTTATGCTCTTTTAGAAGGAATTTCTAGGTTTTTTAAAGATAATATTCTCCGATTTATTAGACACATATATATATATTTTTACATATCCCCCCCTTTCTGCTTGTTCTTGCTGTGTTCATTTTTGCGTTCTTCTGTGTCTACTTTGTCTCCCCCCGTTGCGGCGACGCGCCGAGTCAGCTCACCGCGCAGGCAGCTTTCCCTGCTTGCAGGTGGCTCTGCTCTGCTCGTGGGTGGCTCTGCTCTGTTCGCGGGCGACTTTCCCTGCCCGTGGCGGCTTTTTGCCCTGCCCATGGCGGCTCTGCCCTGCCCACGGTGGCTTGCCCTCTCAAGGCAGTCTGCCCGCTTGGAGAGGCCCCTGGGAACCAAACCCGGGGCCTCCCATGTGGTGAACCGGTGCCCTATCCACTGGGCTACAGCCGGCCCCCAAATTTCTAGGGTTTTTTTTTGTTGTTGTTGTTGCATAT
>PVKH010004525.1:12400-23347 GCA_004027955.1 Chaetophractus vellerosus | reverse complement strand
GCGACGTGCCGAGAGTGGTCACTGCGCAGGCGCGGCTTTTCCACGCTTGTGGGCGGCCTCTGCGTCTGTTCACGGCCGGCTTTCAGTTCGCCGGTGGCTGGCTGCGCTCCATTCGTGGGCGACCTGCCCTGCCCGTGGCGGCTTTTGCCCTGTCCGTGGCAGCTTTTTGCCCTGCCCATGGCGGCTCTGGCCCGCCCATGGCGGCTTGCCATTCTCAAGGCGGTCTGCCCGCTAGGAGAGGTCCCCGGGAATCGAACCCGGGGCCTCCCATGTAGTATGCTGGCGCCCTATCCACTGGGCTATCCAGCCGGCCCCTGCACAGTTTCTAAAAGGGCCCGAAACACTACTAGTTAACGTGGTTTTGTGTCTTCCAGTATGTTAAAAATCTGGAGAAATACATGACAGTACTTTAAAAACTAGTACAAAAGCAGAACCTATTGTTTTTAAAAGAATACTCAGATTTTATACAAGTTTCTAGCCTGTGCCTTTGCAGGTTGTCTTTATTTGGTTTAGTGTATGGTGTGTGCCCATGTGTTTTAACTCCTTAAGCCAGTTGTCACTCTGACTGATGCTTAACTTGAAACCGTCTCCATGTCAGGCAAGCAATTTTCCTTCAGTTTATTCTGCTGCCAGAACTACTTTTTGGTAGAGGTTCTGATTTTAGAATCTTGGCTGCTTATTGTTTTACGTTGATCAGCAGGTTATGGGAAAATCCAACTGTGTTGATCGACTCAAACTGTCCGATGCTGCAGTGGCAACTGAGGTGGTTGAGCCGTGCCATGACTCTGGAAGCTTCCGTGAATAGAATTCACTTTTGCTTATAGGGACATGGTGCGGCGCTGTGCTTTCACTGTAGCTTCACCGTGCCATAGTCCACAGGCCTCAAGCCGGGAGCCATGGGTGACATTATTTGCTTTTGGTGTCACTTTTCAGGTGTCAACCAAGAAGGCAAGATGCCAGCTGCTATCTACCTCGGTATGAGCTCGTTTCTTGTACTGATTTTCACCCTGAGTCTAGTCACCTCTTGGCATTACATTTTGATTTGGGGATACAGGGTGTGTAGCATGAGACTGCCTGGGGAGGAGGGGGGTCACACAGACTCAGCCCCCGAGAGTAGCACGAAAGCAGTGAGTTTATGATACAGCCTAGCTGCGAGAAGAGGAGGGGGACAGACACAGGACAGCTGCTGTCTGGGGTTAGAGCTGCCAGAACGGCCCGTCGAAGAGCCGCAGGACACTGGGAAGAGGGTTGCCCATGTCCACCTGGAGTAGGATGTGGGGAGGCCTGACCTGGGCATGGGCACAGGCCTCTGGAGCATGTTGTGTCCTTTGTTAGGCTGTGATGGGGACGTTCTCGGGGCTCTTGCGTGGTTCACTGACATGATGGCTCTGGGTGGGGAGGCCTTGCTTCGTGGTAGCTGTTTTTATGCCTGCTATTAGGAGAATCAAATTCCATTTGTTTAGCTTGTATGAGTTCTAGAAATCAAACCACAGGGACCCACGACATCTAGTATAAGAGAAGAAACTGCAACTTGTAATTCATTAACTGCTGAAAGCTTTGACTTATTTTCAGACAGTTCCAGCCAGATCGTATAAGCGGCCCAAGTCTGTCCATTTCAGAATTGATTGTTTCAGTCCATTTTCCCAAACTAATTGAGCCTTAGGAGTTTCTTTGTTAATCTTATTTTTATAGATAAATAACATAATAAACATATATTGTAGTTTATGAGCTTTATATAGTTAATCTGCTAAGTTAAAGCACTATTTATTTGGCCTGTGAATTAACATTGAAAGTGTAGATTGCAGTGAATCACCTATTGTAATTTAAATGAATATCAGGAAGATTTTTCCCACAGGTGTTTATTTTGTCAGATCTTCTCGTATCATTGATTTTCATTGTTGTTACTAGGTCACATCTGAAAATATGTCAGTTCCCCTTGTAGTGTATGTATTTAAGTAACATACTAAATATATTTGACACTGGAAAATAAATATTTCTGTTATTTTACTAAAATAACTTTGAAAACTATACAGAGTTAATATTTGGAATCAGTATCACATTACAAACTCACCCAGTAATGAGCTATTGATTATGGAGGAGATTTCATTTTCAGTGAGTAGTTCTTTTCTACTGTGTCGTAATTGGTAACAGGAAACACAGTCTCAGGCCAAACAGGGTTATTTCTGGAAAGTACAGCAGGAAGCAGCCACACTGCCATGGGACTGGTGACTCTGTCACCCCAGAGGCAGATGCAGTCACACCAGAGTGCATAGATTATTTGGGTGAGGATTTTTCAGTCTCTGTGAATCGAAAGTTTGATTACAAAAAACTTTTTATGGGGAAGTGTATAACCAGGACTTGGTCATAATATTTTTAAAAATAAAATCCAGCTTAGAAGACAACATTTTCCTTTTTCATGATTACAAAGAGTCGTTTCTTTCAAGATAGAGATGAAAGCGCGTCATTTGAGGAGCGTGTTATCGAAGTGAGCAGTAGAAGCTCCTGGAAATGTAGTGTGCTGATGGAGGTGCTCTCACCTGTAGATCGGTCTCCAGCAGGTATCACGGAATACCTTTTACACCCAAGGCATCAGCGGGGCAGTCACTTTAGAATGAGGTGAGGAAGAAAGAGCCTGCCCTCAGCAGGTAGGAACAGGCAGGGCAAGGGTGCCAGGTGAGTGCAGGTGTGCTTGGAGAGGGCAGACAGCAGGGTCTGCAGGAGCTCCTTGGGGAGGGTCCTAAACCCAGAATAAGATGATGTGCACAATCAGATATCAGACGGGCAGACAGGAGCCCCTGCAGGCTTTGCTTCCAGGTGACAGAGCTACAGCAGCCTGGGCCAGACCTCCGCAGGCCGCGTCGAGCGTGGAGAGGTCTGAGGGGAGTGTGCAGTGGCCTGGGTGGGAGGTGAGGGGGCTGAGCAGGGTCACAGGGAGACAGAACCACAGGTCTAGAATGACTGTGGGCACAAGGCATCCCTTCAGTTGTGCGGGAGAGGAAAGGGGACATCCAGACTGCGACTGCAGTGGTGCTTCCTGGGAGAAGAGTGGGGTCGTTGACAGAAATGGTGCTGTTAGGAGAAGTCGGGGCTTTGGGGAAGTGATGCGCCTTGATCTGCCACATGAGACGTGGCAGGAGAAAAGCCCAGTAAGCATTAGGAAGTGTGATTGCGAGGGAGAAGAGGCCAGGACTCGAGCCGACTTGGGAGTGGCCACAGAGAAGGCAGCTGCAGCCAGGGGCATCTCCCTGTCCTGGTGCGGGCAGAGGGGTGCGCTCGATGCCGGAGGGGTGAACCTAAGCCCAGCACATGGTGATGAAAGATGCTGGAGGCGTTCAGGAAAAATGGGAGCTGAAGTTTTATCAATAAACCTTTCCCAGGTCAGATTTAAAAGACAAAGGTCCATCATATAATAAATGTGAAAGTGGAATCAGAGTACTTTCAAATGCATTTGTAAGATGTACGAAACTAAAAATGCCCACACTTTCTACTCATGCTGCCCAAGTTCAAATTATATTGCCAAGTGCAGAGCTGGCGCCGTGGGGCGGAGTGTGGTGAGGGCGAAGCCTGGCAGTGAGCTGCTGGGAAGGGCGGGCCTGCCCATTGGCGTGGTCAGCATAAAGGCATGTTGCTTTATTCTCAACAAAAAGGAAACCAAGATTAAAGATGCAGTAGATTTTGTCATTTTGCAGATTTACTCTTTGGCCAAATGTATAGACAAAATCAAGTATGCTATTTTGTAACTTGAGCAGTCTCATTTTGGACGTTTTCCATCATTTCAGATGTGAAGGATAACTCCTTCAGCCCATCCCGGAGTTCCAGCGTGGCCAGCATCGACAGGGAGTCCCGGGAAGCCATCTCTGCCCTCCACTTCGCCGAGACGTTCCCCCGCAAGGCAGACTCGTGTCCGGGCCCCTGCCTGTGGGTCGGCACCACACTGGGGTCGGTGCTGGTGGTCGCCCTGGGCCTGCCCCCGGGAGAAGAGCAGCGGCTCCTCCAGCCGGTGGTTGCGGCTCCCAGCGGTGCGTCCCCTGCAGGCTGGGTGGGCTGCGTGAGGGCTCTCCTCTCTTCAGGCGGTCTGGGGGCTCTAAACTTTGAGCCAGGTGAGGGTGGTACAGCCGTGAGTGGAATGAAGGACCACCTGGGACAAGATTTGAGAAGGTCATTTGTGTGTACGGCCATTCACGCCGTGATTTTCTAAATTCTAGGATCATGTCCAAAATGATTATAGAAAAATGAAAAAAAAAAAAAACTTGTTATAATAATGCATTCTAAATACCTCAAACTATTATGTTCTACAAACAAATTGAGCATACATATTTAGGAGAAAAACCAGAAAAGTATATTTTTAAACATTCTACACTTTGGTGTTTTTTTTTTAATCCCTGAGTGTGAAGTCTTAAAATAGTTTATTTCTCCTCTTAGAGGTATTAGGAAAGGTTGACTCAGCAAAACTTAACAAGGAAATCTTACTGTCTTCATGTGTTGAAAATGAGATGACTTTTATAAAGTGTGTGTGGACCGTCAGGGCAGGAAACAAGGGGGCTTCTTGGACTCCACCTGCTCATTCGTTCTCCCCAGGTAGAGGCCGCCCGGTGGTGTTGCCTGTTGTGGGTCTCAGCAGCCCCCTCAGTGGTGGCCTCATGTTCACTCTGAACTGTTTCATTTGACGAAGCAGCTTCAGTCATTCATTCATTCATTCAGCACAACCTGTTAAAGAAAACAGGTTAACATGATTGTCTTCCTAATTTTACTTCTTACAGTAAACAGTAAATATGTGCATAGGAGTAAAATAATTGGAAAGATAAAATAAAAATGTGAGCAGTAATTATCACTGAGTAAGCAGATGGGGTAATTTTATTTTCTTCTTTTTACTGACTTGTATTTTCTAAATTTTCTATAACAAACATCAGTTTGTCATAAGAAAAGAATGTTTTCAACAAAAATAAGGGAGAGGAGCAGGTATAGCTCAGTGGCTGAGCATCTGCTTTGTATGTATGAGGTCCCAGGTTCAATTCCCAGTACCTCCTTAAAAATTAAATAAATTAATTAAATAAAAATAAAAGTAGTAAAAATAAAAATTAGGTATAGATAATATTAACTACCCCAAAAATATTTAACATATTTTCCAACTAGCAAAAAAAAAAAAAAACTAGCTGTAAAGTTTATTTTAATATAAAAATATTTTTCCTATGTATGAAGGAAACTTTGGGTTCCTTCTCCTCAGTGGTGAAGTCTTTGAGGCTTATTTCTAATAAGGCACCTTTTAAAAAATATAACAGTGACACTTACTTCATGTAACCTGTATCAGAACCGTGATATCAAGGGAGGTGTTTTGTTTTTGCTTTACTTTTTTTAGGAGGTACCAGGGATGGAAACAGGACCTCGTACCTGGGAAGCAGATGCTCTGCCAGCCACACCCACTCCCCAGGGGTTTTTGCCCGTGGGGGTCTCCTGTGTCCCCATCGTTGTTTTTTTCTGTGAGAGGAAGGCCCAGTGTCTACCCCAGCTCTTCTGGGAGAAATACTGAAGTCCCGCCCATTGCAAGAAAAGCATTTATTTGAAATCTTGGACATTTTATATCCATATACCAGAGTGTGAGATAGGTGCTAAAAACAGTGACCAAATCTGCATGAATATTTTAGCTGACCTCCTCAAAACTTTAAAGCCAAAGGCCTCTGGGCGAACCAGAATAAAAACTAAAAGATCTTGGAATGAAAGCAGTTTTAGAATATGCTGTGAGATAAGTAGTAATTAAATAGTTCTGTCAGGTGTTAGGCAATTTTCTACCAAAATGCTTAAATTATATACTTGCTAAACTTGTAACTTAAGACTAGAGTTACAAGTTAGCAAATAAAAATACAAGATGCCCTGTTAAATGTGAATTTCAGACAATTTTTATAATAAATATGTCCCATGCAAATTTTGGAAAAATACGAATATTTGGGACATTCCTCTACTAAATTTTATTCATTGTTTATTTGTAATTCACATATAATTGGGCATCCTGTATTTTGTCTAGCAATCCTATCATAGACAACACGTGCAAATGCAAAGAAGGAAAGAAACAATACTTTGTCTTTGAAGAAAAATTCTAAGAGGACAACGGTAACTCTTCTGTTGTTCTTTGGAAATCAAAGAAAATATATAAACGTATTGACAGCTTCAAAATATGATGTGGATATAGAGTAATAAGGTGTGGAACCTATTTTAAAATAAGAACCAGAATGCTAAAGCAACACTGTACCCTCCTTTCTGTTGGTTTCCAAATCCTTCATGTTCAGTTTCATTTCACTGACTTAGAAATGAGCATAAAGCATTTATGCATTTGCAAGTCTGGTGGGGAGGGGGCACCAGGACAGGTAGAACTAGAACTAAATTAAGACCACGTGTTGACGAACTTGAGGTCTTGTATGTGTCTGACATTCATTGGTAGATAGATTAAAAGAAAGTGACGGTTTAGGAAGTAATGTTTAGAAATATGTAGAATTTTTTTTTCACATTGGCCTCCAATCACTATTCTCCATTAGAAATGCAATGCAAGCCACATACGTAATTTTAAATTACAGTAGTCATATTAAAAAGTAAAAAAATGCAGATTAAATTAATAGTAATAATATATTTTATTTAGCCCAATATATCCAAAGTGCTATTACTTCAACTCTTAATCAATATTTTAAATTATCCAGGTATTTTTCATTTAATTTTTTTGTACTAAGTACTCAAAATCCGGTTTGCATTTTACCCTCACAGCACACCACTTTGAGACTCAGTGACTGCTTGTCCACTTGCCCTAAGCCACTCTGGTAGACCACTTGCTGGAAGGAGAGGAGACAGGAGGCCATTCACTGTTTCCTCATCTGAAGGCCAGAGAGAGGTTTGCAGAGTTCAACAAACTGCGACCGTCAGTCAGTGGTAGTGGTCTAGACAGTGTGGCTGAAGTTTGGATTCTGCCCACAAGCTAATGTGCACTCTCAGTTCAGTGTGCACTCAACATGTTTTGAGTGTTTACTGTGTGTCACAGTTGGAATAAGTGTTTTTAATCTCTGAATTTGAGCATTTCAGACATTTCCTGATCTGTGTGCTTTAGGTACTGTGTTGCGGTTAAAAGGTGCAGTTCTGAGAATGGCATTTCTGGATAGCACGGGCTGCTTACTGCCGCCTGCATACCTGCCCTGGAGAGAGCACGGTGTTCCTGAAGAGAAAGAGGAAAAGGAGAAAGCTAAAAAGCGGCGGCCTGTCTCGGTGTCCCCATCTTCTTCTCAGGAAATGGGTGAGAGCCAGTACGCTGTGATTTGCTCTGAAAAGCAAGCCAAGGTCATCTCGCTGCCGGCCCAGAGCTGTGTATACCAGCAGAACATGGTGGAGACCTCCTTCGTGCTTCGCGGTGACGTCGTGGCGCTGAGTGCCAGCGTCTGCCTGGCCTGCTTCTGCGCCAACGGCCACATCATGACCTTCAGGTATGCGTTGGGTGGGAGGAGGTTGGGTGTGGCTTGGTGTCTCCTCCCTCACGTGCTGCTTTTACAGTGTTGAATTGGGTTTGAGACACTAAAGCTTTTATTTTTTTACAGTCTTGCATACTGAGAATTCATTTTCTTTCAGCTGGTAGTGAACAAGTAAATGAGGACTATGAGCTTTTTTTAAATCTCCCACTCAAACGTATACAAATTAAATAACAAGTTTTCTAAGGCCTTTGCCATGTTTACATGCTGTAGTACTTTGTTCAAGCCTTAAGCCTGCCTGGTCCGTCAGTAACAGGTTTAATTTCTCCCACAAGTCTGCCCAGCTTGAGGCCTCTGCTGGACGTGTATTACTTGCCGCTCACCAACATGCGGATAGCCAGGACGTTCTGCTTCACCCACCACGGACAGGCTCTGTATCTCGTTTCACCTACAGAAATCCAGAGACTCACCTACAGTCAAGAGACCTGTGAAAACCTTCAGGTAAATAACAGAAGTGCTGCTGTCGTTTCTTCAGAGCTGAGGTGTTCTCTCAGGGCCCAACACGCGCAGGAGCTTGCAGGGCGCCTCCCCGGGAAACTCCTTTCCTGAGTGGACTGGAGCACGCCGGCTCTGAGGCTGCCCCTCCTTATTTGTGAGAGACTACAGACAAATATTTTAAATAAAGAGCTGTATCTTTGCATATGTAAGTGTTTTATGTGCTTGCATAATAGAAATGATCAGTTTAGCTTCACCTCCTAGAATAAAAGTGCATTCAAAATATTGAGCTCAAATAGCAATTGTTACTTGATATTTAGAGAAAACCACTATCTGAAGGAACTTTACAGTGAAAGCTTTTGCAGTTAATCTCCCCGTTTTACTCATAACTTTGCTTTGTGGCTTATTATTTTTAGAACGTGAGCTATAGAGTCACGAGCACTGAACTCAAGTTCCAGCCTTGCTAAGGAAACAGTTATGCCATCCTAGACACATTACTGTCTCTGAGAGTTCTCATGTTAAGATTCGCTTAAGAACACGAGGGGTCCACTAGGGCAGCTGCAGGCTGAAGGAGATGGGTGTGTAAAGCACAGAACACCCCTGGGCAGGCGGACTCTGGCTGTCACTGCTTCAGCAGCTGGCGCCCGCACTGGTTGGTGAGTCCTGCAAGCAAAACACAATCACGGATCTGATAGTTTAAACTTAAATTCCCCAGTTACATTTGGACGAATTTTTTTTCAAAGATTTCTAACTTCTGAGTTAAAGTTTTGCTTGTTGTGGGAAAGATAAACTTTAAAGTTTTGCTTGTAAGTGTTTCCTTTCACTCATAAAATGTTAGTCTATTAGGAAGGAATATAGATAATTGAAGAGATTCCTGATTCACTTTGATATGAAATGTGGCCTTCATTCAACATCAATTTGAAACTTCATTCATTACATCTTCTCTCCTTATTCTTCAATAAAAATCAATGGCAGGGAAGCATACAGAGATTGAGAGGTGATTTTTGTTTGTTTTTTGTTTATTATTATTTGAGAATAATGAAAGTGTGCTAAGAATTATTGAAGTGATGAATGCACAAATATTGTATACTTTGGATAGATTTATGCTTTATTAATATGTATTAATAAAATGGATTTGTTTTTAAAAATGATGGCAGTATACTTTACCTGTTTATGTTTAAATGAAAAGGTCTTTTAGTACCAAAGTGCATTTATTTTCATCATCATCTGGAGCGTGCCTTCATGACACAAAGCTAAGGAGTTGGTAGTAGAAAGTTTCCCAGGGTCAGTACTGACACTTGGTTTGCCTCTATATTTCCAGCGCTTAGAAATAGTGCTGTGGTAAAATGTGTTGAATGAAATAATACCATCAACTTCCTGAACAGTATTCCTTGGTTTCCAGAGTCCCCTCTAATCAAGATTCATTTCACGTTAACCAAAAAAAATAAAACAAAGGAGAGACCTATGAGCACTAATTGAACCTCCTGCCCAAGTGGAATACAGGAACCAGATTAAGCCTCCTGCATGAAAGAACCAAAATTGCAGACAAAATGCATGAAACAGCGGTTTTCAAGACGCTGGACATGAGGTCACGAAGGGAAATGACCCCAGGAGGCAGTGAAGGCAGAAGTTTGGCGGGGAGCAAGACCGCGGCAAAGCCTGGCGCATCCTGGGAGACCACGTCCGTCAGCGTTCTTAGAACTCAGGTACCCAGGAGCGAGCGGGGAGCACGTGCTGGGAGGCCCTCTCTGGCCAGGCAGTGCGCAGCCTGGGGGGTTAGAGGGCCAGGAGCAGGGCCCGCTGCCAGCAGCCAGGCCAGGAAGCTCGTAATCCTGAGCATGCGAATGCTGTAACGAAGCCCCACAAGCCATGTGGCCTAGGACAGCACATGTTTTCTCTCTCAGTCCTGGAGGCCAGAAGCCCAAACTCTGTCGTGCTGAGTCAAAGCCAAGGTGTCTCTCTGGAGGCTCTGGGGAGAATCTTCCAGCATCTGGGGCTACTGGCGTCACTCCTGTCTCTGCCTCCCAGTCGTGTCACCTGCTCCCATCCGTGATGTCCTTCAAGGACACTTGTGACTGGGCCCAGCATACTCTCCCCATGCCAAGGTCCAAAGTCCGCCACCTCGCAAAGACCCTTCTGTCTTGGGAGGTAATGTTGGCAGCTTCCAAGGTTAGGACTGGAGTGTCTGCTGGTCGTTGGTCACCCCACGCCAGTGAAATTGGGCAGAGCACTCAGGAAGTTCTTCCCTCGTTAGTGAGGAGAGACTCGCCTTTGACTGAGCATTTCCCTGCCAACAAGTCACAGGCACAACCCAGGGCAGCAGCCCATCCCCAGTTTAACAAGCTTAAAACAACATAGGAAACCAGCGCTGTGTGCACCCTCCAGGTTACCCTTGACATCCAACCAGAGCTCCAGGCACACAGGACGGAATGGCCTGTAAGGGGGAGACAAATCGACCGAGCCAACGTAGACCAACACAGATGGTTGAGTTAGCACAGAAGGACATTAAAACAGGTGTTATAACTGGATCTGTATGTTCACAAGGTTAAATGGAGACGTAAAAGAGACCAAAATCTAACTTCTAGAGACAAAAACTACAATGTTTGAGACAAGAAATATATTGGATGGGATTTACAAATTAGACATTTCAGAAGAAAAGGTTAATGAATGTGAAAACATAATTGAAAAGATAATTGAGTATCTAACAGTAGTATTTAAAGGCAAATTTATAGATCTAAAATTCACATGGAAATGCGGGGGACCTAGACTAGGCAAAATAGCTCTGAGAGGGCTCATGCTTCCTCATTTCAAGAACCAGTGTAGGGCCGGCTGTATAGCCCAGTGGATAGGGCGCCGGTTTACCACTTGGGAGGCCCTGGGTTCGGTCCCCGGGACCTCTCCGGGTGGGTGGACCGCCTTGAGAAGGCAAAGCCACCGTGGGCAGGGCAAAAGCCACCACGGGCAGAGCTAAGCCGCCTGCGAGCAGAGCAGAGCCGCCCGCAAGCAGGGCAGA
>PVKH010004525.1:0-12300 GCA_004027955.1 Chaetophractus vellerosus | reverse complement strand
CTCCTAAATGGAAAAGGGGTTTCTGACAGAGGCGCAAAGGCAGTGCAGTGGAGAAAAGATTGCCTTTTCAGCAAATAATGCTGTAACAGATGCCATTAAAAATGAACTTGGATCCATGCTTGACACTATATTCAAAAATTTACTCTAAAAGAATCCTTGATCTAAATGTGAACTCTAAAGCTTGTAGAAGAAAACATAGGAGAAAAATCTTTGTCATCTTGCTTTAGGCAAAGATTTCTTAGCTGTGATACCCAAAGCATGAACCATAAAACAACAAATTGATAGATTCAGCTGTCTTCAAAAGACACTCTTAATGGAATGAGAAAAAAGCCACAAATGGGAAGAAAATCTTGGCAGAGCATATATCTGATAAAGAACTTATATCAAGAAAATAGAAAGGATTATTAAAACAACAGAAAGAAGACAAATGACCCAATAAAAACATGGACAAAATATCTGAACAGACACTTTGCTGTGAAGATACTTATCATTAGGGAACTGCAAATTAAAACTGTAATGAAATACCATTAAACACTTCAGAACGGCTAAAATTGAAAAGACAACCATGCCAAGTTTTGGCAGGATGTAGGGAATCTAGAGCTCTCATGCACTGCTAAAGGAGATGTAAAATAGTACAGCCACTTTGGAAAACAGTTTAGCAGTTTTTTAAAAAGCTAAACATTCATGAACCCTAAGACCCAGCCATTCTACTCCTAGATTTTTACCCCATAGAAAAAGAAATTGATGTTCACAGCCCCATGGCTCGTACTAGCCCCAAAATGGGAACTTCCCCCATGTCCTTTTCAGCCAGTGGATGGATAAGCAAACTGCAGGACATCGGGCAGGGGACTGCGGCCCCATGAAAGAGACTGGACTGTCGGTGCACCCAGAGACGTGGGTGAATCTCAGAATCACGGCACAGAGTGGAAGGAGCCAGGCAAAACAGCACGTGTTTTACGATTCCATTTTTATAGAACTCTAGAAAAACGCAAGGAAGCATATGAGCAGTGACTTGGAGATAGGGGTAAGAGGAAGGTTTTACTGAGCGGCACAAGGAGACGCGGGTGGTGGGTGTGCAGGTGCAGGCACGTCACTTTGTCCCTTCCACACTTGAATGGTGCGGTTTATGGCATGTCACACCTCAGTAAAGCTGTTTTTTGAAAAGTAGCAGATTCTAGGACCTTTTACTATTGTTGAGAGGCAGTTACACAGAAGTAAATGTTTGTACATAGAAATACAGGGTTTTCTTTGAACGGCATTATTCTCATCTCAAGTGAAAACACAAAAATTTCCAATAATTTACTTTTTCAAATTAAAAATTTATCTGTGAGCCTTAAATAAAACTTAGCATAATCATAAAGAGGTAGAATATAACTTAGTTTGTTTTAAACAATTAACTTTGATAAACTCCTCAAGATATATTTATAAACAAAATACCACATTCTTGCTGTGAAAAACTGATAATTGTTGAACTATTAAGCTTCTCTTAAATATACTTTACATTCAGTATTGAAATTTATTGCTGTTTGTCATTGAAGATATTTATTCAGATTCCATTTTTTTTACAAAATAGGGTTTTAATGAAAATTTCTAAGTTCAGTGATTATTTGATGACCTATAAAAGAGTTTATGGTGGTAAACAAAGCCCATACATCGACCAGTTCACATAATGAGTTCTAAATCTTTCCTTGTAAGCTTGTTCAGCTCCCACTGAGACTAAGGAGATCCAAGACTCTAACATCAGACAAGTTTTTTTTTTCCTATATATTTGTTCATTTTTTGAAGTGTTTAAAAAAAACCATGATACCATGTCAGAGATAGTTGAGGTAGGGAGCTGTCACAGGAAGTGGAAATCGCTTTTAGAGTTCACCAGTATTAATTAGTCATTAACATCAATCACCCTAAATAGTCAACTTGATCATGGTTAAATCCTATTTAAATCCAAGTGAAAAAATACCTGTAGCTATTAGGTAGTGTTGTTTTAATGTGCCCTTTTTAATGCCAGTGTTACTCTGCACATCCCGCGCCAAGACTGCTGGCAGCGCAGATGGAAACCCTTCAGGTTGAGCCCCTCTGAAGGGGCCATAAGGCATGACTTGCATGCTTTCCGTCTGTTTCACGTCTCTTTATGACATGCAGTCAAGTGTCTGCTCATTGTCGTTAACCCTGATGGAGTTCCTGAGAGGGGGGTCTTCCTCTCTCTGCTTTTAAAGTTGAGGAAACCAGCCCTCAAGGGCCTGGCGGGCAGCGTGGGCGGCTGAGCCTGCTCCCTCCACTGCCCACAGCGCCTCTCCATCGAGAGCTGGGATCTCTGGTTCTTTTCTTACTTTGAAAAATTGTAAGCCCATTAAACCCCAAATGAACCAAGAGGTGTAAACCAGGGTTCTAAAGTGAGGTAACCAACTGGGATAGCATATTGTCACATAAGCACCTAAAAGATATTTAGTCAGTGGTAGTTGTTTGCCTTTATTGTTGTCGTGTCCGTTTAATGGGTACAGTTTAAATTAAAATCTATGCGACGTAGTCTAACCAAGACTGGAAATATGCCCTAAATCACCTTTGCTCTATAGTCTAATATAAATTTAAACGCAGTTGTAGCTATCAGTGTATCCTGCGGTGGGTGTTAAGGGGCTTGAGTTCTTGGATTCGGGAAGTTTTCATTGCAGGTGTGCTCCAGGGAAAGCGGTGGAAGTGCCAGGCTTCGTAACGGAGGCTGCAAGTGCCCAGAGCTCGCCAGGTGCACACCTGGTTGTTGGGGCATGTCTGCGCACCCACACTCTGGCCATACGTTATCAACGTCTCCGCTCGACCCATCGTGTACCCTGGTCCCGCATGCGGCCGAAGCCTGGCCCAGCCAGGAGCACAGTGTCTGTCCGTCGTGTCACAGGCCCTCCCAAAGCCAAAGCCGGGTGCGTTTTGAATCTGCCTCGATGCTTAAGGAGGCTGCACGGCCGGCCTGCTTCAGCTTCTTCTCTTGGGAAGCCCTGTCTCCCTCGGTTGACAGCAGCCTTTCTCCTCTCCTGACTTGTACCGTCTCTGCACTCTGAAGAATCTTGACAGTCATTTCAGAAAAATGTGGCAATGTAGAAGGAAGTCGTCCCATTTTTCCCCCAGATTTCTCAAATTCAGTTCTTTGTTGGGGAAGAAATCCCTGGTCTTTCTAAATTACCAATTTCCTGACACAGTGGAAGGTTGCAGTTCCAAATCTGTGAATCATCATCATTACCCTGGGATTTTAAACTTGCTGGTAGAAAATGTTCTTTCTTGTTATAGAGGAAGGTCTAATTATTATAATACAGTTATCAGTTCTCGATAATAAGAGTTACGTGAAAAATTTCATCGTAGAAGTTAGAATTTCTTGCCATTCAGGCAGGAATATCACTGCCTGTGGGACCAAGCAGCAGTTGTGGTTAGAGAAGTATTCTTAGGAACCTGCTCTCTGACTGATGCGGAATGACTTGGATCTGATTGTTCAATGTGACTCTCATTGCTTGTGACTCTCAACAAGTAATGTTCTGAGTATAGAGTTTACAGTGATAGTTTTGTGACTTATAGTTTAGAGTCCCTGAAACTTTAACAATTAAAATTTGTTTTGATTTTAAAGGAAATGCTGGGTGAACTCTTCACACCTGTAGAAACGCCCGAAGCACCAAACCGGGGATTCTTTAAAGGCTTATTTGGAGGTGGTGCTCAGTCCCTGGACAGAGAAGAGCTGTGTAAGTTGATCATTTAATGTGGCCAATAAACCTATAGAGCAGAAACAGTCAAGCATACATGTAAATTATGTTGAGTTTTATATTTGGAGGTGGTGCTCAGTGCCCTGACAGAGAAGAGCTGTGTAAGTTGGTTTAGTTAACATGGCTAAATACCTATAAAATAGATATTCAAGCATACCTGTAAATTATGTTCAGTTTTTTCCTCTTTGGTACAACATGACTAAAAAAGCATATTTTAGCAAAATACATAAAATTATTTTCTGTCATTCTATCTCAAATTAAGGAACTATTGTGACCCAAACAGCAAAATTTGGTTCATTTACTACTTTCCACATAATTGACACCTGTTAGTACTTGACCCTCGAATGAACTAGTGAATCAGTGAATGCTGGGTCTTTTCTTCATATCAGTCCTTGAATTTCTTTTCTTTCTTCTTCCTTTGCTAAAATATTTTAGAATTTTGGCTTCATGTTCATTTAATTAGAAAAACTGTGACATTAAATAGGAAGTGGCAGCACTGTTTCATTTTAAAAACTTGTTCAGAGGATTAATCTGTAGTTTCAGTTAAAAAAATGAAGACTGCTCTTCATGTCATGGAGGCTAGGCAATTTGGAATGACATTTTCACCAAGGACAGTTGATATGCTAACCACAATTTTTAAAGGCATGAATGTCTTTCTATCTGTTTTTTAATCTCTGCCGGCAGTAGAGAGCTAATAATACAGTGAGGACTTTTCAGTGAGGGGTAGTGTGCGTGGAGAAGGTAGGACCCCAGCGTGCTGGACAAGCAGCTCGGGCCACTCCATCCCTGGAGCTGTCTGCCCATATGGAGTAGAAGCTGGGTGCCAAGACGCGAAGCTGTGATGGGGCTAGCAGGTTGGGATCCCAGGGCTGGGTGCGTGGGAGCCCTGGAAAACAACTGCCCATCTGTGCAGGGACTCCAAAGTCTGCAGCTTCAGGGGAGGCTTGAAGTAAGCAGCCCTCGCGCACTCCAGACCTGAAGACTATTAGAGCCCCCAGCACCTGCTAGAAGTAAATGAAAATGCTCACTGAAGGAAGATAACATTTTCTAAGGCCTCAAATTATTTCTGCAAATAATTTTTCAAACAAATAATCATAAATGACCAGAAACATAGGAATCAACACCATGATCAATGAAACAGGAAAAGAACAGGAGGTAAAACACAGGCACTTTTGATATTGGAATTATTATGCTTATTGAGTTAGTACCTGTAGCAGTTTGATATTATTGATGAATTCCAAAAAGAAATACTGGATTATGTTTGTAAACTGGTCTTTTCCTCTGGGCGTATTAGAGTGTATTGGATTCAGAGGTTTTACATTTACTTGATTTAAATAACGATGAAGACTTTGATTGGGCCACATCAGTAGAGCATTGAGTCCCCACCCCTCAGTGATAAAAGACATGGCAAAGGACATAGTTGGAGTTCTGATGCTGAGTTTTGAGCTGGAGCCCTGGGAAGTAAACACACACAGGAGCTTGGTCGTGAGGAAGAAGAGAAGGGGGCGGGGAGGAGGCGAGCCGTTTGCCTGATAGTCTACAGCTGGCCTTGTGGAGAGAGACAAAGACTGGAGAGCCTCATAGTCTACAGCTGACCTTGTGGAGCTAGCAGAGGAGCTGAGCCCAGAGACAAGGAAGCCCTGGGAAGAGAGGAACCCAGGAAGCTTGAACCCTCACAGACATCTGCATCCATCTTGCTCCAACACATGGCAGCAGACTTTGGTGAGGGAAGTAACTTATGCTTTATGGCCTGGTAACTGTGGGCTTCTACCCCAAATAAATACCCTTTATGAAAGCTAACCAATTTCTGGTAGTTTGCATCAGCAACCCTTTGGCTGACTAATACAGAACCATTCATACATGCCTGAAAATGTTATCAGGGAACTGAAAACTATAAAAAATAATTGCAGTAAGTGTGAAAAAAACTAAAATTAAATTCTAAACTGAAATATTCAAAAATCAAAATTAAAAATTCAGTGGATAGCTGAAGAGAGGATTACATTATTGAAAGATGGGTCAGAATAAATCACCCTGAGTGCAGCACAGATTTGGGAACAAAAAGATACAAAGTACAGAGGAGAGGATAAATGTATAGAAGTTGCAGTGAGAGGATTTAACATGTGTTTAGACTTTCTCAAGAAGGAAATAGAAAAGAATATGGAGAAGAAACGATATATAGAGAGATTATGGCTGAAAAAAATTTCAGTATCATTGAAAGACACTAATCCACAGATTAAAGAAACCTAATGAGTTCCAAGTAGGATTTTCAACAACAACAAAAAAACCATACCTAGATATGTCATATGAAAAATATAGTAAAGCAAAGACAAAAAACATCTTTGAGATGGCTAGTGAAAATTCATAGATTACCTTTTTTAAAAATCACTTTTATTGAAACATATTCATAAACTATACAATCCATCTAACGTGTACAATCAGTGGCACTTGGTATCACCACAGAGTTGTGCATTCATCACTTCAATCATTATTAGAGCATTTTCATTACTCCACAAAAGAAAAGCAAACAAGCAAAAAGGGAGAAGGAGAAAAAAAAAACCCACCCCTTAGTAGTCAGGTCTCAACATAGATTACCTTTTTAACATGCCACAGAAGAGAAGGTAATTTACAGCTGTATGTCAAAATGTTTGAAAATATCAAAGTAAAACCTATCAAAAAGACAAAGGAAGAAAAAAATTGTGAATAATCCAATAACTATTAGATATTGAATCCATTGTTTCAAACTTCTACAAATAAATTCCTGGCCCAACTCGGGCTTTACTAGTGAGTTCTACAGTATTTAAGGAAAAAATAGGTGTACTCTTACATAACCTTTTTTAGAAAATAGGAAAAGAAGGTGCACTCAGCTCATTTTGTGAGGTTGAGCACAACCTTGATACCAAATACTAACAAATTCAGTAAGAGAAAGGAAAATTAAAAAGGCAAGTGTCGCCTGACTGTAGATACTAAATCTGAAATTTAATGTTAATAGGTCCAATCCAGTATTACATACTAGGGATAGTAGACCAAGTTTGTGTTGTTCCAGGAATTCAAAGGTTGTTTGATAGTAACAAAATAGATCAATCAGTAATTTACCCCATTAATAGAATAAAGGAGAAAAATCACACGACCACCCCAACAAATGCAAAAAAACACTTGTTTTAGTATTTAATATTCCTTCATGATGGAGACGCCTAGAAGAGAAATTGGTAAATTGTAGCCACAAACATTATGAACTATTTAGTTGCAAAAGCCCTTCAGGAATCTCACACTTCATACTGGAACATTAAAAGATCTTGAAAACTTTTCCTTGGAGCTTAGGAAAGGGACATTACATCTACTGTTGAATTGAAGTTCCAAGAAAGTGTGGAAAGGGTGAGAAATCACATGAAAAGTGGAGTCACTGGGAAGGAGAACAAAACATCGTTGATATGATGACACACACACACACACGTATGTAGGAAATCCAATACCGTCTGTATCTAAATTGGTAGAAGTAATAACAGTTTGGCAAAGTTACTGAATATATTATCAGTATACAAAAGTAAAACTGAGTTTAGCTACATTAATGATTAAAAATGAAATTTAGAAAATACTACTTGTAATGGGATGCTCTTGTATCAAATTACCACAAAAGTAGTGGCTTAGAAGCAGCACATTCACTTTCACAGCCTTGCCAGGGCCTGTTCCAGCTTGCAGAGAGGCCACACCTGGGGCTTGGGGCTTGGGGCCAGTTCATGCAGAGAGACCGCATCCATGGCTCGGGGCTGCTCCCTGCAGGGAGACCACATCCGTGGCTTGGGACTCAGGCTGCTCCCTGCAGAGAGACCGCATCCATGGCTCAGGGCTGCTCCCTGCAGAGAGGCCACATCCATGGCTAGTGGCCCGGGCTGCTCCCTGCAGAGAGTCCCCATCCGTGGCTCGGGCCGCTCCCTCCATCCTGCAGGCCAGCCACACTGTGTGTCTCCTCGTTGGAGCCCAGTTCCCACTGACCACAGCTAGGAAGAGCCCTTGGATGTAAGGCCCCAGGTGACGAGGCCGCGCCTCATGGGCAGCACAGCCGTCCCCCTCTCTGGGCACCTCATCACATCTACAGAGCCCCTTTTCATTCACAAGTTCCAAAAATGAGAATGTGAGCAACTCTGGGGACTCATCATTCAGCCCATCACAAATAGTATCCAAAACAGTCAAGGACCTGTAAAGAAAGAAATCATTGGAGATGTTCAGGACCTCCATGAGGAAAGCATAATACTCTGTTGAGAGACGTTGAAGACCACCCAAATAAATGGAAGGAAATCCCTTGTTTGTGGAGAAGACTCAATAAAAGATATCAGTTCTCCCCAAATTGATACATATACTCAATCCAGTTCTAACCAATGTCCCCCACCCATCCACCCAGATTTTGTAGCTGATTGTGAATTTTACTTGGAAATTCGAAAGGCTAAGAATATCTAAGAAACACACTCTTGAAGAAAAAGAGCAAGTTGGGAGCACTTTGCTTTTCTGGATATCAAGGCTTGTTATAAAGCTGTAACAGTTAAAACAGGTGACGCTGGCACAGTGACAGGCCAGCGAACTGCTTGAGCAGAAGGCAGCGCCCAGCAAACGCTCGTGCTCACCGCGCTCGACTGGGTGCCAGGTGCTGAGGGAGGGGCTTTAGGGGCTCCTGGGAATCCACATGAGGAAAGAAAAGAAAGTGAACCTCTGCTTCGCAGCAGACACGCGTACCCTTTCTGGGTGATTGTAAACCGTAATAAGATACCTGGCAGTCAGGGCTGGCGGCCAGTGCACACAAGCAGCTGCCGAACTGACAACATCCATCACCCTCACAGGCATGGTGGGACGGGAGCTCTTCTGTGCGCTAAGACCACGCATTGGCATAACCACTTAGGAGTGTGGTTTGTCATTTCCAGGAAGTTTGGAGCTGCACAAATCCTTACAGTTCAGCAGTTACACACCTAGGAGTATGTCCTACAAAAAACATCTTGTCCTGCTGCAGCAGCATGTAAAAAGGATTGCATGTCCTGACCAAGTGGGATTTATCCCAAGAATGAAAGCTGGGTCCAACATATGGAAATCAATTTAATTATCATGTTGATAGAAGAAAGGACAAAACCAAATAATCAAATCAATAGATGAAGAAAAAGCATTTGGAAAAAGAGCCATTTCATGATTTTCAAAAAAACTCAATGTGGGTGCTAGGAATAGAAGGGAAATTTTTCAAACTGATAAGGAACATAATGATATTTCAGTGGTCATTAGACAGCTTTCCCCCAAAGATCGGGAACCAAGCAAGGATGTTCCCTCTTGTCACTGATGTTCAGCATTGTGCCAGGGGCTCTAGCCTGGGCCCACAAGTCTTTTTAATGAATAGAGGAGCTCAGGAAGGTTGCAGGATATAGGAGCAACATGAAAAATCAATTGCATTTCTGTTCACTAGCAGTGAGCAATCTGGAGAGTAAATTAAGAAAACAGTTCCATTTACAACAGCATAAAAAGACTACTTAGGAATGAATTTAACAAAGGAAGTACAAAACACCAGCTAAGGAAGTGAAGGAAGATACAGCTCGATGGAACCATGTCCTGTGTTCATGCTTCGGAAGGCTTGGCCTTGTTCTGATGGCGAGTCCCCCAAATTAATCCACACACATAGTGCAGTTCTTCCTGAAGCCCAGCTGTTTCTTTTTTAAAAAACAATGTATTGGAGTATGTCATTCATACATGCACATACATAAACTATAAGTGTTCAATAAACATCGTGATCTTACAAAGCAGACATGCATAACATCACACAGGGCTCCCACACATCACCCCCCCACACAAATAGGCTACATTGTTGTGAAACATCTGTTAACAAATCATGGAAGAGCATCGTCAAAGTGTTACTACTAACTATAGTCTGTACCTTCCTCTCCTACACATTTTTTGAAGGATTTATTTATTTATTTATTTACTTTTATCCATTTTTACACACCCCCCCACCCGTTTTTGCTGTTTTTGTGTCCATTCGCTGGGCGATTCTGTGTCCCATTTCCTGCCCTCTCTTCTCATCCTTCTCTTCCTATCTTCACTAGGATTTGATCCTCAGAAACTCCGATGTGGGAGAGCGGTGTCCTACTACCGCCTGCGCCACCTTAGTTCCTGGTTTTTCAGTGCGGCTCGTCTTGGGGCTCCCTTGTGTCACTCTCCTGTTACGTCATCATCTTGCTGCATGGCTCATGGGGCCTGACGGCGCACCCACAGATGGGGCCTGGAGGCTCACCCATTTGCGAGGCCTAGCAGCGCACCCACACACGGAGCCTGGTGGCCCACGCGACTTCTAAATTTTTTTTTTTTTTTTTTTAATTTTTACTGGGAGGTCCCAGAGATCAAACCCAGGTCCCTCCATAAGGGAGATGGATGCCCACCCACCCGAGCCACATCCATCCCCCTGCTGTATCTCTTAAGGTTGACCAGAGATACCCAAAGTTACAGTCTTTTCCCATACAGGATGGTCATATATTAAATCAGGCTTCGATTATCACCAGCATTCTAAAAACCAGACCTAGGGAGAAAAACTAGGTCTGGGGACACATGCGTGGTTTCTAATATAGCGAATGTTTAGCCTACCCTGATTATCACAAAATCAGGACAGCAAGAATATTCACACCCAGCTGGGTTTTAATAGAAACCAAGCTGATCCTAAAATTCATATGGAAATGCAAAGGATCCAGACTAGCCAAAAATGTTTTAATTCATAAAATAGTAAGTTTGAAAAAGAATAACAAAGTTGGAGGACTCATGGTTTCTGGTTTCAAAACTTACTATAAATCTGTAGTAGTCAAGACAGTGCAGTATTAGCATAAGGGTGGGCATGTAGAGCAAAGGAATAGAATGAGAGAGACCAGAACTGAAAAATCCTCACATTTATGGTAGATTGATTTTAGACAAGGGTACCAAGAGGAGTAAATGGAGAAAAAATCATATTTTCAACAAAGGGTGCTGGAACAACTGTGTATCTACATGTAAAAGAATGAAGTTGACCCCTACCTCAACCATATACAAAAGTTAATTCAGAATGACTCAAAAAGATCAATGTAAGACCTAACCTGTAAAACTCCTAGAAGAAAACATAGGTGATACATCTAGGGTCATGTTTTCTTACATATGACACCTAAAGCACAAGCAAAGAAAAAAATGAACTTCTTCAACATTTAAAATGTTTGTGCTTTAAAGGACAATGTCAAGAAAGTGAACAGACAACCCACAGATTGGATTGCAAATCATTTGTCTGATCTGTCTTATATTTGATAAGGGTCTAGAATCCAGTATATATAAGGAACTCTTACAACTCAACAATAAAAAGACAAATAGCCCAATTGTAAAATGGGCAAAGGACGTGAATAGACATTTCTCCAAAGAAGATATACAAATGTCCATTAAGCTCATGAAAAGAAGTTCAATTAACCATTAGGGAAATGCATCAAAACCCTGAGATAAGAGCCAGGATCAAAAGGACAACGGCCAGTGTTAACAAGAATGTGGGGAAATTAGGAACCTTGTGCATTGCCCCGGTGGGGCTGTGACATGGCTCAGCTGCTGGCAAAAACTCTGTAAGCATTCTTCAGAAAGCTAAGCATAGGGCGACATATGGTCCAGCAACTGTATTCGCAGGTATGTACATGCCCAAGAGAAATGAAATCAAATGTCGACACAAAAACGTGTACACAAACGTCAATAGCAGCATTTTTCAGAAGAGTCAGGAGGTGGAAGCTTCCCAACGACTGTCAGTGGCTGAATGGTAAGGAAAGTGTGATCTCTCCAGAGGGGGCCAGAAAAGGGGTAAGTCCTGAGAGCCTGCACCATGGATGAGCCGTGAAAACGTGGTACCGAGGGAAAGAAGCCAGTCGCAGGAGGCCACGCAGAGCACGGACCCTTTCCTAGGAGGTGTTCAGAACAGGCAGATCCCTGGAGATGGGAGGTCGCTGTGTTGCTGCCAGGGCCTGCGGGGAGCAGGTACAGAGTTTAGCATGATGGAATGTTCTGGAACCAGACAGTGGCGATGGGTGCACAACCTTATGAGTGTACTAAAAACCACTGAGGTTTATACGTCAAAGGGTGAGTTTTAAGGTACGTGATTAATTTCAGTTAAAAGGAACCGTGCTGACGTGCATCGGGGCGCAGACAGGATGTTGTCTGGAGCAGCCTGGAACTTAAAGCAGCCCAGGTGTCCGTGAGGTTAGAGCGGATAGACCGATGGTGACGTTTCCACACCATGGACATGGAAGAACTGGGCCACATACTGACATCCAGGGAATGAAGGAAGGACAGTGTGCGAGTCTACTTTATGCCCCCACGAGCAGAATGTAATGGTTTCACTTAGCATTGTAGATGCACATGTCCAGACTGGAGAAAAGCAGGGAAGGGCCATGGAAGTGAGGGTGGAGTGACCGCTGGGGGCTGTGGTGGGAAAGGGTGCAGAGACTCTGGATCCATCTGGGTGATGGTGACCTGTAAAGCTATACGTACGTACCTCACTCATTTTTCCTTAGGAATATTATGTTTCAAAATTAAAAGTTTAAATTGA
>PVKH010004524.1:0-23252 GCA_004027955.1 Chaetophractus vellerosus | reverse complement strand
CAACATGTTTAGTTCTTAATCTGCATTTCTGGGAGTGTAAACCCATTTGTAAATAGCATCATTTGACTATGCTAAGGTGAGTCAGAGTGTGAACTCATTTGTGAATCCTAACTGGATGAGGCCAAATTAACTTTGGGTGGGCCTTAATCCATATGACTGAAGTCCTTATAAGGAAAGGAAATTGGACACAGAAACCAGAAGCAGCCACAAGTCAGAAGAAGCCAGACAGGAGAGAGGAATCACCATGTGACAGAGGGCTGCCATTACCAGAATGCTACTGACCTTGGGAAAAAGCATGGCCTTCATCTTGATTTTTGACTTTTAGCCTTCAAAACACTAAGGCATTAAATGATAGTTGTCTAAGCCTACTCATTGTGTGGCATTCTCATAGCAGCCCTGGCATGACTGGGCCCACTGACAGACAAAATTCCCTCAGAAGGGGATGTGGGTAGCTGTCTTAGTTTACCAGAGCTGCTATGACAAATACCATATAACTCAGGGGTTCTTAACATTTTTTGTTCCCTGGACCCCTTTGCCAGTCAGGTGAAAACCATGCACCCCTTACTAGGTCCATACTATACTGTATATTATTTAATAAATATGTCACATCCTTACCAACACATCCCCACAAGAATTATGCTTTTTTGAACTTCAATTCAAGCTCATGGACCCCTGGTTAAGAACCCCTGTAATGGGTTGACTTAAACAACAAGCATTACTGTCTCACAATTCTGAGGCTAGAAGTAGTCCAAAAGGAAGATATTGGAAAGGCTTGCTATCTCCTGGAGTTTCTAGTGTTCTGGTGCTGGCTGAAATCCCTGGGGTTCCTTGGTTTGTATCTCTGCTTCCTGTCACATGATGATGTTCCTTCCTTGCTGGCTACTGTGACTTCCGGGTTGTCCTTTTAAAGCCTCCAGTAATATGGATTTAGGCCACCCTGCTTCAGCTGACCACACCTAAATAGGACCTTTAAAGATCCTACTCACAAATGAGTCCACACCTGACTTGCCTTGACGTATTCAAAGATACTATTTACCATGAGTTCACACTCATAGGAACCTGGACTAAGGTTAGGAACATGTCCCTTTTGGGGGATATGATTCGATCTACCCTGGCACAGACATTTAAAATGATACCTTGTCTAAGTGAGGACATGCTGTGTGTGTGGATTATCCCTAGAGTCTTCCAGAATCAGTTTTTTTCTCAGACAATGGAAACTGGTACTCAAAAATATAGGTTCAATAGGTTACCAAATCTCCCACCTGAAACCTTTATTTTCACTTCATCTTATCTACTAATCTAAAATATTCTATAAGTCTGCCTTATTAATTTTCAAGGCTAATAAACTGGTTTCTAAGGTGCTGAAGAAGGACCTAGACTTTAAGTCCCAGTAAGTGTAAGAGTTGTCTCACTTTACAAACTTTTATTATAGTGCCTTAGGCTGTCCAAGATACACACCCTCCTTGTGAATTATAACCAAGAATTCTCCTATACTGCAACTCTGCTTTGGTGCCACCCACCCACCCAACTCTGACTCCATTTTCCAAATGCTTCTTCCTCATTCCTGACAGTAAGAATTGGACATTGGGCTATATATAGCTCATGTTCCCAAGAACATTCTTTTGGTCCTAAAAAACCAAGCAAGCATTCAAAGAAACTGAGGAAATTCTATAACTCTTTCACCTGTCAGATTGAAACAGGGGCCTCATTGGCCAGGTGGATGATATTGGGGCTCCCTGCTCCTCCCATCAACTCCCTTATACAATCTCTCTAGAGATAAAC
Source organism: Chaetophractus vellerosus (assembly GCA_004027955.1). Taxonomy (NCBI): domain Eukaryota; kingdom Metazoa; phylum Chordata; class Mammalia; order Cingulata; family Chlamyphoridae; genus Chaetophractus; species Chaetophractus vellerosus. Next base: position 21,470 of record PVKH010004524.1, on the reverse strand, counting down.
ATTTTTGTGGCATTGGCCTAGATGGGAATTGAATATGCTCTTCCCTTTGGTACATTGCAACTTGCACTGCTGGAGGGTGCACCTGGTCCAAGGCAAGGACAATTATGTGGCCTCCTGAGAGATCTTCTCAAGGCAGGAGCAGGGCTTGGAAATCAGCTCTATCCCAGGCTGCCAAGCACAGTGAAGCTCTCATACCACCACCACCGTTGCCGCCAGAGGACTGAATCCTTTGGAACTGTCATGAGGTGGGGGCTCCCATGGCTATCTTTGTCATGCCCAGTGACCACTACCATTCGTTTAAAATGTTACAAAGCTCTGGCTCTGCTCCAGTTATTAAGGCCTGAATGTGCTGATTGTGTAAGACTGCTACAACTCCCATTCATCCTAGTAATGCTAGTCTGGAGATGGGAGGGACTTGGTCATTCTGGACACACTCCTTGGTGAGTGGCAGGCCAGAGGCCATCTGCCTGGCTTTTCTTTTGTGTTTGGCAGTGGAACACCAAGCAAATCTAAAATTAGCTCCGATGGATACTGGAAGAGAAATCATCCACTTGAGATGATTGTGTTGCTGTGAATATGACGTACAGACCAAGGCATCAGACTCCTCTGCTGACAAGGACAGAGTGATCAGATGTGGACACATAATTACCCAGACAAGGCTCTTTGATCCCTGAGTGGGATCATTCCAGGGATTTACCAGGTAGGCTAATTTATGATCACTTGATGTTTAAAAGGCCATTTGGAAACAATCTCTGTGGAACATCACTGTAATGCAACCTGCCACAGCCTGGAATTTTTTTTGTGAAATAAATAACCTATCCAAGTGCATTATCTTAATGAAGTAGCATAAAGGAACTTGTTCTGAGACTTCTCACTAGCAAGGAAGGACCATAGCAAGGATAGGGACAGCCCTGCATGAGGTCAAAGGACAGTACTTAATAGGGGACACGTGACTTAATAAGGCCGCACCTGGACTTAAAAATCTCAAAGATTTTCTGTCTCTCTCCCTCTACCCTCCCTTTCTCCCCCCCACTTTTGATTTATTTTTAAATTTCTTATTCATCCCCCTCCCCCATGGCTCCCTCATCTATGTCTGTTTGCTCGTCTTCCTCAGGAGGCACCAGGAACCAAGCCCAGGGAGTGACCTACTGCTTGAATCACCTCCGCTCGTGGATCGTTGTAGCTCATTTTGCAGCTCGTTGCAGCTCATCTCCTTAAGGAGTCACCGGAACCGAAAGGGGGATCTCCCCTGTGGGAGGCAGGTGCCCAATTGCTTGAACCACATCCGCTTCCCTCCTTCCCCCTCTTTTCTTTCCACTAGGCTCAGTGAGTCAGTGAAATTTATAAAGTTGAGCATATTTCTTACCTGATATAACTATGTTACTACAGTTTTCTCCAATGCAACCCTTGGTGCAAGAAACTAATTCTCTGTGCCCAGTTTAAACCTTGTCGCTTCTGCCCTCTGAATTGCCCCAGCATTAAGCTCTTTTCTCATCTTCCTATTAAATGAAAGAGTACATTTTAATTATTTTTCCAATGAGTACAAGCAATTGCTTTTCTGCCTAGACCTGGTCAGGTCAGCTAGTTATCTCATCTCTTCTTTGCCTGCCTATGGATGTTGAGAATTGAGGTGGGGAAAACTCTGGCAGAGGAAATATAGAGATGCAGGGACAAAGAATGCAAAGTCAAGGCTGAAATCTGTATTTCTATACTCTCAAGCCAGAATTGACTCATTAAACTGTGTAGGTATGTGTAGCAGTTTGGCAGTTTGATGTAATTATGAATTCCAAAAATATTGGTTCATGCTTGTAAACTGGTCTGCTAATCTGGGCATGATGAAGTTATGATTAGGGCGTTAACTGGGCCATGTCAGTAGGGCGTTGAGCCCCACCCCTTGGTGGGGCAGGAATCAAATATAAAAGGCATGGCAGTTTTGAGTTGAAGCAGTTTTGATGTTGGAGTTCTGGTGAGGAAGGAGAGAAGGCCCCGGGATAGAGACGAGCCATTTGCCTGAGAGTTCACAGCTGGACTTGTGGAGAGAAGCAAAGCCTAGAGAGCCTCATAGGAAACAAAGGAGCTAAGCCTGGAGAGAAACGCAGACCTGGGAAGAGAGGATCCCAAGAATCCTGAACCCTGGCAAACATCAGCCACTGTCTTGCTCCAACACATGGCAATGAACTTTGGTGAGGAAAGAAACTTACGCTTTATGGCCTGGTAACTGTGGGCTTCTACCCCAAATAAATATCCTATATAAAAACCAACCGATTCCTGGTATTTTGCATCAGCATCCCTTTGGCTGACGAATACACTATGCAAGCGGGCATCACACCTTTAAAGTGACCTGCGTGTCCTTGAGGGTGAGTGAAGGGCTCTCCTGGTTTCACTGCTGTCTCATTCCGGGGTCCTTTCATTGTGGTATTGCAGAACCAACAAGCCAGGAGCCAGTGCCACACCATCCACCGCAAGCCTACGTCCGCGGAGGCACGCGTGACACAGCTGGTCCTCTCGTCTGGACTGGAACTAGCAGATGTTCAACTTTTCGAGTCTCAGTATCCCTCTTTTTCAAAATGGAGAAATTGATCTAAAACTCAAAATGATCTCCAAGGTCTTTCAAGCTCTGCAATAACTTATTGAGCCTGAAGAAATACTTTAATTATTCCGTTCATCTTGTGCCCATCACTAGCACATCGCTACTGATTTCCTCCTGCATCTATTTGTTATCTTAAAAAAAAAAAAACCCTGAGTTTTAGCAACTAAAAATGGAATAAGAGTTGTCACATATCACATTTGAATGGTGTTTCTGTCATCCAAAAGCACTCAGTACTCTCAAAGTAGCAGGATGTGAAATAATTTCTTAATTAGTTTAGATTGTGGTTTAATGTGGAGGTTTGTGAAAAGGGTGAAGAGATGAGAAGTGTAAAAATTCTAGATTTGAGTGGGAAATAAATGCTTCTTGGAAGAGACTTATTTCATAAGATGCTCAGATTTTAGGGATTTAGTACATAAAATATAGGCTCTAAAAATAATGATTTAGTAGCCATGCTCAGGTAGTCTTCTTTGGTAAATGAACTTGGGGGGGGGCTGGTAAAATGAAAATTCCCTTAATATAAGGTAGAATTACCCCTATTAACCCCACAACTTCTGGGCAATGCATTTTCAACCATGTCACACCTTAATAGGTCACATGGAAAAACTATCATTTTGGGTAGAGCAATTTGCATAGTTTAAACAACAAATCTGCCAGCCCAGAGATCATACCTGGGAATTAAGGTCAGTGAATTGATTAACAATCTGGAGAGCCTTATAAATCTGTTGAAAATTACCTTCAGCTGCTTGGAAAGCATGATGAATTCCAAGAAGTATCATTCTTATTTTTATATCTCAATGACTAGCCACCTACATAACTTTAAGATTCTGATATTACAGGAGCCACTGTGTCGTCCAGGATTGTCATATAAAAAGATAAAGCTGCTTCATCAGAGATAGATTTATCCGAGAGTTATGCTGTCCTGATATTAAAATTAAAAGAAGAAAACAATGTATAGGTGGGTAAGCAAATCAATCTTTATAGTTTGATCTGAGAGAGATTGAAAGACATTTTTGAAGACAAAAAATGTTTCTCAGTTCCTTTGGTTTTGATTAATTGTTCTCCCATATTTTTTAACAAATAAATTTTATTGATACATATTATCAAAGCATAAATCCATCCAAAGTGTATAATAAATGATATTTAGTATAATCACATAGTTGTACATTTATCAGTTTAATCATTATTAAAGCATTTTCATTATTCCAATAATAATAATCAAAAAACAAACAATTTATCACCTCTCAATCTCTCTGTTCTTTCCCTACCATACATAGCTGCTATGGTTTCTGTCTTTCTAGTTGATTTATATTTATATTTTGTAAAACAGTCTTATATATACAATATTACCCATATTCTATTTCACATGAGGTTTCACTATGTTATACAGTCCCATGTTACATTGTTTAGCTTTTTAACTTCTTTCTAGTAATATATATGTCCTTAGAATTTCCTTTACAACCACTGTCATATCTATATAATATCTCTGCAGGTCACAAACAGCATGATGTGCTCTCACCATTTCCATTCATTTCCAAAGATTTATAAACAAGCTTTTTACCAATTCTGCATAAATTAAACCTCAGCTTTCCATCCTCTATTCTATTTTCCACCCTCATTCTATTTGCTGCTAACCTATATTCTAATTATTAACTCCATGAGATTACACAATATATTTAGTTCATAATAGCACAATCATACAGTATTTGTCCTTTTGTGCCTGGCTTGCTTCATGCAATATTATGTCCTCCAGGTTCTTCATGTTGTCATATGCTTCACAATGTCATTTCTTCTTACAGCTGCATTAGTATGATGATACAGCCAGTGAGTATCGTGTGAATATATCACCGTTTGTTTATCCATTCATTGGTTGGTGGACACCTGGGTTGTTTCCAACATTTGGCAACTGTGAATAATGCTGCTATGAACATCAGTGCACAGATGTCTGTCTGTGCCACTGATGTTAGTTCTTCTGGTTATATACCTAGTAGTGGTATTGCCAGGTCACATGGCAAGACTATATTCAACTTCCTTAGGAACCGCCAAACAGTTCTCCTCACTGGCTGTACCATTCTACATCACCACCAACAATGAATAAGTGTTCCTGTCTCTCCACATCCTCTCCAACACTTGCAGTTTTCGGACTTTTTAATAGTGGCCATTCTAATAGATGTGAAATTATATCTTGTAGTTTTGATTTGCATTTCCCTGATAACCAGTGATGTTGAACATTTTCTCATGTGGTTTTTTGCCATTTGTATATTTTCTTTGGACAATTGTCTACTCAAGTCTTATGCCCATTTTTAATTGGGTAGTTGGCCCTTTTATTGTTGAGTTTTAATATCTCTTTATATATCATGGATATTAAAGCCTTATAAGATATGTGATTTCCAAATATTTTCTCCCATTGAGTCGGCTGCTTTTTCCTTCTTTTTTCAAATTATTTTGAGATGCAAAAGTGTTTAATTTTGGGGAGGTCCTATTTATCTATTTTTTCATTTTTTGCTCATGCTTTGGGTGTAAGGTTTAAGAAACTGCCTAGCAGAAGATCTTGAAGATATTTTCCTACATTTTCTTCTAGGAGTTTTATAGTTGTTGCATTTATATTTAGAGTCTTAATCCATTTTGAGTTAATTTTTATATAAGGTGTGTGATAAGGGTCCTCTTTCTTTCTTTTGGATATGGATATCCAGTTCTACAAGCACTATTTGTTGCATAGACTGTTCTGGCCCAGCTGGGAGGACTTGACAACTTTGTCAAAAATCACTTGACTATAGATGTGAGGGTCTATTTCTGAGTTCTCAATTCGGTTCCATTGGTCAATCTATCTGTCTTTATGTCAGTACCACGCGTTTTTAGCACTGTAACTAAGTAATATGCTTTAAAGTCAGGGAGTGAGAGCCTGTCAACTTCATTCTTCTTTTTTAAGACATTTTTGGCTATTCGGGACCCCTTATCTTTACAAATAAATTTGATTATTGGCTTTTCCATTTCTGCAAAAAGCCTGTTGGGATTTTTATTGGTATTGCTTGAATCTGTAAAACAGTTTGGGTAGAATTGATGTCTTAATGATATTTAGTCTTCCAATCCATGAACACAGAATGTCCTTCCATTTATTTAAGTTTTATTTGGTTCTTTTAGCAATGTTTTTTAGTTTTCTGAATATAAGTCCTTTATGTCTTTGGGTAAGTTTATTCCTAAATATTTGATTCTTTTTGTCACTATCATAAATGGAGTTTATTTTTTTGACTTCCTCCTCAGATTGCTCATCAGTAGTGTATAGAAAAGCTATTGAAATTTGCATATTAATCTTCTACCTGCCACTTTGCTGAACTCATTTATTCGTTCTAGTAGCTTTGTTGTGGATTTTTCAGGATTTTCTAGATATAGGATCATATCAGTGAACAGTGAAAGTTTTATTTCTTTCTTTCCTATTTGGGTTCCCTTTATTTCTTTATCTAGACTAATTGTTCTAGCTAGAACTTCTAGCACAATATTGAATAACTGGTGACAATGGGCATTCCTGTCTTGTTCCTGATCTCAGCAGGAAAGCTTTCAGTCCTTCACTGTTGATTACAATGCTAGCTGTAGGTTTTTCATATGTGCACTTTACCATATTGAGAAAGCGTCCCTCTATTCCTATCTTTTGGAGTGTTTTCTATCAAGAAAGAATGCTGTTTTTTGTCAAATGCCTTTTCTGCATCGATTGAGAGGAACATGCAATTTTTCTTCTTCAATGTATCAATGTGGTTTATTACACTAATTGGTTTTCTTGTGTTAAACCACCCTTGCATACCTGGGATAAAATCCACTTGATTGTGGTATATCATTCTTTTAATATGCTTTTGGATTTGGTTTGCAAGTATTTTGCTGAGGATTTTTGCATCTATATTCATTAGAGATATTGGTCCATAATTTTCTTTTTTCGTAGTATCTTTATTTGGTTTGGGTATTAGGGTGATAATTGGCTTCATATTATGAGTTTGGTAGCATTCTTTCCTGTTCAATTTTTTGGAAGAGCTTGAGCAAGATTGGCATTAGATCATCTTTGTGTGATTCGTAGAATTCACCTGTGAAGCCATCTGGCCCTTGGCTTTTCATCTTTGGAAGGTCTTTGATGACTGTTTCAATCTTTTTACTTGTGATTGGTTTGTTGAGGTCTTCTATTTCTTCCAAGGTCAGTGTAGGTTGTTTGTATATTTCTAGAAATACTATCTCATCTACATTGTCTAGTTTTTTGGTGTATGGTTGTTCACAGTATCCTTTTATGATCTCTCTTATTTTTGTGGGGTTGATGGTAATGTCCCCCCTCTAGTTTCTGATTTTATTTATTTGCGTCTTCTCTCTTTTCTCCCTTTGTCAATCTAAGTATTTATGAATTTTGTTGAACTTCCAACCAACTTTCGGTTTTGTTGATTCTATTTTTTGTTATTGTCGTTGTTCTTAATTTCATTTATTTCTTCTGCTCTGATCTTTACTGTCTCTTTCCTTCAGCTTGGTTTGGGATCAGTTTACTGTTCTTTTTCTAATTCCTACAGGTGTGCAATTAGATCTTCAAGTTTAGCTCTTTCTTTTTTTTTTAATGTAAGCACTGAGGGCTATAAATTTCCCTCTCAGCATTGCCTTTGTGTGTCCCATAGGTTTTGATACGTTGTGTGCTCATTTTCATTCATCTTAAGATATTTACTGAATTCTCTTGCAATTTCCTCTTTGACCCACGTATTATTTAAGAGTGTATTGTTTAACCACCACATATTTATGAACTTTCCCTTTTTCTGTCCATTTTTGAATTCTAGCTTTATTCCATTATGATCAGAGAAAGTGTTTTGTGTAATTTTAATGTTTTCAAATTTATTGAGTACTGTCTGGTGACCCAACATATGGTCTATCCTAGAGAAGAATCCATGCGCGCTTGAAAAAAATGTATATTCTGCTGTTTGGGGGTGTAATGCTCTGTAAATGTCTGTAAGATCCAGTTCATTTATCGTATTATTCATATTATCCTCTGCCCAGATGTTCTATCTGATACTGAGAGAGGTGTATTGAAGTCTCCAAATCTTATTGTAAAGACCTCTATTTCTCCCTTCAGCTTTGCCAGTGAGTGCCTCACGTATCTTGGGTCCCCCAGGTTAGGTGCATAAATATTTCTTCTTGGTGAATTGCCCCTTTTATTAACATATAATGACCTTCTTCATCCCTTATAGCAGTTTTGCACTTAAAAAGTATGTTGTCCAATATTAGTATCACCACTGCAGCTCTTTTTTGGTTATTAGTTTTGTGGAATATCTTTTACCAACCTTTTACTTTCAACCTGATTGTGTCCTTACATCTGAGGTGAGTCCCTTGTAGACAGCATATGGATGGCTCATATTTTTTTTATCTGTTCTATCAGTCTATGTCTTTTGATTGGAGATTCAATCCATTAACATTCAATGTCATACTGTAAAGGCATTACTTACTTCATCCATTCTGTCCTTTGGCTTACCCTTCTTAATAATCTTCATTTCTACACTTTTCTCCAAGTCTCTCATCCTTGTTTTTTTTCCTTTCAGGCTGTAGCTCTCCCTTTAGTATCTCTTCTAATTCTGGTCTTTTGGTAGCATACTCTCTCAGTTTTTGTTTGTGAAGACTTTAAACTCACCTTCACTTTTTAAAACTTAAAACAAAAAGGTGGATTTAATGCAACAACAACAATAATCTGAGGATAAATAAATCCACAGCAGAATTTAAAGTTTGAAACATTTTTTCCCTTTGTTTGCAGAGAGAATGGTTTTCTGAAGCATACAGGCCTGAAGATGACAAAACAAAATTGAATATCTGAATGCCCAGGTGGAACAGTCTTGTTCCTTTCTGCTGCCCTTCTAACATTTGTCACTGGCCAGGGTGGCAGTTTCTTGTGTTTATCTCAGGATGGTTGTTAGCTTCAAGAGTACTTGGATGGCTTGTTTCCTGAATTGTTTTCTTCTCACTCTCATTTTTGAAGGACAGAATCCTTGGCTGGCAATTTTTCTCTTTCAGTACCTTAAATATATCTTACCACTTTCTTCTCACCTCCATGGTTTCTGATGAGAGTTTGGCACTTGATCTTATTGGGATTCCCTTGTATGTGATGCTTTGCTTTTCTCTTCTTGCCTTCAGAATCCTTTCTTTATCTCTGATATTTATCATACTGAATAGTAAGTGTCTTGGAGTAGATCTATTCAAATTTATTCTGTTTGGGGTGCTTTGTCCTTCTTGGATATTGATATTTATATCTTTCATAAGGGTTGGGAAGTTTTCAGCCATTATTTCCTTAAATATTCTTTCTGCCCCTTTTCCATTCTCTTCTCCATCTGGGACACTGAGAATGTGTATGTTTGTGCATTTTGTATTGTCATTCAATTCCCTGAGAATCTGTCCATTTTTTTTCCATTCTTTTCTCTTTCTGTTCTCTTGTCTTTTCCAGTTCAGATGTTCTGTCCTTGGAATCACTAATTCTGTCTTCAAGTAATCCAAATCTGCTCTTAATTGTCTCTAATGTATTTTTTTTTTTTAACCTGGGACCTTGCATGTGGAAAGCTGGTACTCAACCACCCAACCACATTGGCTTCCCTGAGTTGGTTTTTCATTTGTTTTGCTTGTTGTTTGTTTTTGTTTTTTCAGAAGGCACTGGCAACCAAACCCGGGACCTCTCAAGTGTGAGGTAGGTGCTCAACTGCTTGAGCCACATCTAACCACTCTAACGTATTTTTAATCTCATCCATCATGTCTTTCCTTCCCATAAGCTCTGTTGCTTTTCTTTGCAGGTTTTCAAATTGTTATTTATGTTTACCCAGTGTCTTCTTAATACCCTTTATCTCTTTAGTCATATTTTCCTTCAATTCTTTGACTTGATTTACAAGATTTGTGTGATTATCATTGATTAGTTGTCTTAAATTCTATATCTCTTCAGGATATTTTGTTTGTTCCTTTGTCTGGGCCATCTATTCCTGTTTCCTAACATGGCTTTTATTTTTTGCTGATGTCTAGACCTCTGAATATGTTGGTGAATTTACTTTGATAGTCAATTTCCCTCTCTTTCCTAGTGGCTTTTTTTTTTCATATCTGTTCTTTGATTTTTTGGTTCAACTGATTCTAAGTCTTTGAAATTGCCCAGCTGACATTATCAAAACTGGACCAGGGACTCACAATGGGGTGCAGATTGTCTCCTAGGGGTCGGTGGGGTAAAGAGAGACCTAAAAGCAGTTTTTCTCCTTGGAATTTCCTGGCTGTTCAGCAGATGGTGCTCATCGGTGAACCTTTCCAGGGAGGTATTTCTTTCAAACTCAGTTTTCTCATGTTTCTGGTCTGGCCAAAACCAAGATTCAAAGCAGACTCTGCTGGCCGAGTTCCCTGAAGAGAAGTCCTCTGACTCACCCTCCCTCTTCCCTTGACAGGAAGGAAGATGTCTGCTCCCCTCCCAGTCAGCTTCAGTGAGCCAGGGGTTTTATCCAGGTTTAATATTTAGAGGGTGGGGGTTGGGAGCCCTTCCCAGCCACCGTAGCAACAAATTCATATTAGTTGTTTCATTTCTTCCTCTCTCTGTCTCTTGCCCTCCTAGGAGTTGGGTAGCACTGTCCTGGTCTGTGGACCCCCAAAGCAGGTCCCTCAGACAGCTTTTGGCACATTCTCTGTTGTTTTTGTGAGAGAGTTGAACCTACCTGCCTACTCTGACACTATTTTCCTGGAACTCCCTCCTCCCAAATTTTTGTGCCTATTTTGGATCCTGATTATAAGATTAATAAGACTTTTTAGTGGCATGCTTATTATTTGATAAGTCTGTCTTTTGCAATCATCTTTTGTCCCCTCAGTTTTTTTTAAAGATTTATTTTTTATTTATTACATCCCCCCCCCCCCCTTTCTGCTTGCTCTTGCTGTGTGTCCATTCTTGTGTTCCTCTCTGTCCATTTTGTCTCCCCCTGTTGCGGCGACGCGCCGAGACCGGTCACCACGCAGGTGGCTTTGCCCTGCTTGTAGGCGGCTTCTGCTTCCATTCCCTGCCGGCTCCGCTTCAGTTCGCGGGTGGCTGGCTGCGCTCTGTTCACAGGCGACCTGCCCTGTCTGTGGCAGCTTTTTGCCCTGTCCACGGCGGCTCTGCCCACCCATGGCGGCTTGCCCTTCTCAAGGCAGTCTGCACGCTAAGAGAGGTCCCTGGGAACAGAACCCGGGGCCTCCCATGTGGTATACCGGAGCCCTTATCCACTGGGCTATACGGCCAGCCTCAAATATTCTTTCATAATTGGAACAAATGTCTCACAACAATCCAAGGTGTTGGTGGAGAGTTGATATATGGGACCCCTGCATGATGTTATGAATGTTTGCTTTGTAAGTTCACAACTTTTACTATACATTTATTGCTTATGTATGTTCATGTATAAATGGTATAAATAATAATAATAGAGTGGGTTGGGGGAAAATACTTTGATTAGTAGTAATATTTTGAAGATGCTCTTTAATCATTATTTATAAATGTTTCACAACAATGCAAGGTATTGGTGGTAGGGTTAGGTATGAGAGCCCTGTATGATGTTATGTATGTTTGTTTTGTAGGTTCACAAGTATTAATGTACACTTATTGTTTATGTATGTTTATGTATGAGTGATATATTTCAATAAATTTAAAAAAATAAAAAAGATCAGAGCAGAAATAAATGAAATTGAGAAGAAAAAACAATAGAGGGGATCAACAAACCAAAAGTTGGTTCTTTGAGAAGATCAACAAAATCAGCAAACCCTTAGCTAGACTGACAAAGAATAAACAAAGAAGACAGAAATAAATAAAATCAGAAATGGGGGACATTACCACCGACCTTATAGAAATAAGACATATCATAAGAGGATACTATGAACAACTGGATACCAAAAAACTAGACAATGTAGAGCAGACATACAAATTCCTAGAAACACACGAACCACCTACACTGACCTAGAAGAAATAGAAGACCTCAGCAAACCAATCACAAGTGAAGTGATTGAAACTCTAATCAAAAACCTCCCATAGATGAAAAGCCTGGGATCAGGTGGTTTCACAGGTGAATTTTACTGATTATGCAAAGATGGTTTAATACCAACCTTGCTCAAGCTCTTCAAAAACTGAATAGGAAATAATGCTACCAAAGTCATTCTATGATATCAACATTACTCTAATGCCAAAACCAGATAAAGATACTACAAAAAAATTACAAACCAATATCTCTAATGAATCTCGATACAAAAATCCTCAACAATATACTTGCAAACCAAATCCAAGAGCATATTGTAAGAATTATACACCACAATCAAGTGGGTTTTATCCCAGGTATGCAAGCGTGGTTCAAAATAAAAAAATCAATTAGTGTAGTAAACCACATTGATAATTTAAAGGAGAAAAATTACACAATCCTCTAAATTGATGTAGAAAAAGCATTTGACAAAATACTGCAACTTTTCTTGATTAAAGCATTCCAAAAGATAGGAATATAAGGAAGCTTTCTCAATATGGTAAAGTGCATATATGAAAAACCTACAGCCAGCATTGTACTCAATCTTGAAAGAGTGAAAGCTTTCCTATTGAGATGAGGAACAAGGCAAGGCTGACCACTGTCACCATTATTATTCAATATGGTGCTAGAAGTTCTAGCTAGAGCAATTAGGATAGACAAAGGAATAAAAGGCACCCCAATATGAAAGGAAGATGTAAAACTTTCACTATTCACTGATGACATGATCCTTTACCTGGAAAATCCTGAAAACTCCACAACAAAACTACTAGAATTATAGACTAGTTAAGCAAAGTGGTGAGCTACAAGATTAATACACAAAAATCAATAGCATTTCTATACCCTAATGATATGCAACCTGAGGAGAATATATAAAAAAATTCAATCATAATAGTGACTAAAACAATCAAATATTTAAGAATAAACTTAACCAAGGATATAGAGGACTAGTATTTAGGAAACCACCATACATTGGTAAAAGAAACCAAAGAAGACTTAAATAAATGCATGGACATTCTGTGTTCCTTGATTGATGGACTAAACACCATTAAGATGTCAATTTTACATAAACTGATTTACAGATTCAATGCAATCCCAAAAGTGATTTTTGCAGAAATGGAAAAGCCAGTAATCAAATTTATTTGGAAGGGTAAGGGGCCCCAAATACCCAAAAATGTCTTAAAAAAGGAAGAATGAATGAAGTTGGAAGACTCTCACTTCCTGATTTTAAAGCATATTACTTAACTGCAGTGATGAAAACTGAATGGTACTAGCATAAAGGTGGACAGATTGACCATTGACCAATGGAACCAAATCAAGAACTCAGAAATAGAACCTCACATCTACAGTCAACTGATTTTTGACAAGGCTGTTAAGTCCATCCAGCTGGTCCAGAACAGTCTATTAAACAAATTGTGCTCAGAGAACTGTATAACCATATACAAAAGAAAGAAAGAGGACTGCTAACTCACACCTTTCACAAAAATTAACTCAAAATGAATCAAGGACCTATATATAAAAGCAACAACCATAAAACTCCAAGAAGAAAATATAGGGAAATATCTTCAAGATCTTGTAATAAGTGGTAGTTTCTTAAACCATACACCTAAAGCATGAGCAACAAAAGAAAAAATAAATAAATGAGATCTCCTCAAAATTAAACACTTTTGCGCTTCAAAGGAGTTTGTCCAAAGGGTGAAAATGCAGCCTAAACAATGGGAGAAAATATTTGGCAATCACATATCCAAATATGTTTTAATAGCCATGATATATAAAGAGATCATACTCAACAATAAAAAGACAAACTATCTGACTGAAAAATGGACAAAAGACTTCAAAATACAATTGTCCAAAGAATAAATTCAAATGGTAAAGAGATACATGAAAAAATATTCAACCTCACTAGTGATTAGGGAAATGCAAGTCAAAACTACACTGACATATCATTTCACACCTATTAGAGTGGCCGCTACTATAAAGTCAGAAAACTGTAAATGTTGGAGATGATGTGGAGAGCTAGGAATGCTTATTCACTGTTGGTGGACATGTATAGTCACTGCAGAGAACTGTTTGGAAGTTCCTAAGGAAGTTGAATATAGACTTGCCATTTGACCTGGCAATACCATTGCTAGGTGTATACCCAGAAGATCTGAGCACAGGGACAGGAATAGACATCTGCACATCGATATTCATAGCAGCATTATTCACAATAACCAAAAGTTGGGAACAACCCAGGTGGCCATCAGCTGATGAATGGATAAGCGATCTGTAGTGTATACACACAATGAAATATGATGTAGCAGTAAGAAGAAATGAAGTTGTGAAGCATATGACAATGTGGATGAACCTTGAGGACATTATGTTGAATGAAGAAATCCAGACACAAAAAACAAATACTGTATGATTGTGCTATTATGAACTAAATATATTATGTAAGCTCATGGAATTAATAATTAGAATATAGGTCCCCAGAAAATGGAAGTCAGGTAGAGAATGAGGGTTATTCTGAGCAGAATTGGTAAAAATGGTTGTAAATTTTGGAAATGAATAGAATTGGTGAAAGCATATGATATTTGTTACTAGCAGAATTATTAAATGGTGTGACAGTGATTTAAAGAGAAAGTCTAAGGACAGTTATATTACTAGAAGGAAAGCTAAAAGATATAACATGGAACTGTATAACATAGTGAAACCTAACATAAAATACAAATATAGGTGGTATTGCATATATGAGACTGTATTTACAAAATATAAATACATAAAACCTAGAGAGAAAGGAACAGAATAGCAGCTGGGTACATCAGGGGAAGCACAGAGAGAATGATGGGTGATGAGGTTGTTTGGTTTGTTTTTGTTTTTGTAATGTTACCATTATTATTACTGGAATAATTAAAAGTGCTCTAAAAAGGGCTGAATTGATGAATACAGAACTATGTGATTGTTCCATATACCATTGGTTGTACATTTTGGGTGGATTTATATTTTATTAATATGTATCAATAAAATTGTTTTTTTTAAAAAGAACATATATGAAAAACCCACAGATAGCATCTTCAATGGTAAAATCTGAATGCTTTCCTTCTAAGATCAAGAACAAGACAAGGATGCACACTGTCACCAATGTTATTCAACACTGTACTAGAAGTTCTAACTAGACCTATTTGGTAAGAGAAAGAAATAAAAGATGGGGCCGGCTCGATAGCCCAGTGGATAGGGCGCTGGCATACCACATGGGAGGCCCCAGGTTCGATTCCCGGGGACCTCTCCTAGCGGGCAGACCGCCTTGAGAATGGCAAGCTGCCATGGGTGGGCCGGAGCTGCCGTGGGCAGGGCAAGGAGCTGCCACGGACAGGGAAAGAGCCGCCACGGGCAGGGCAGGTCGCCCGCGAATGGAGCGCAGCCAGCCACCCGCAAACTGAAAGCCCGCCGTGAACGGACGCAGAGACCGCCCACAAGCGGGGAAAGCCGCGCCTGTGCAGTGACCACTCTCGGCGCGTCGCCGCAGCGGGGGGAAGGGGAGATATGTAATAAAAAATAAATAAATCTTTAAAAAAAAAAGAAATAAAAGAAATCTGAACTGAAAAGGAAGAAGCTATATTTTCCCTATTTGCAAATGACATGCTCATATATCAAGAAAATCCTGAAAAATCCACACCAAGGCTAATATATCTAAAAAATATGATCTCAGCAAAGCAGTGGAGTGCAAGATCAACATGCATAAATCAGCAATGTTCTTTTACACTATTAATGAAAAATCTGAAGAGAAAATCAAGAAAAATTCCAATTACTATAACAAATAAAAGAACCAAAATGCAGGAATAAATCTAACCAAAACGACTTTTACATGGGAAATTACAATTATTGCTAAAAAATTTTGAAAAGACCTAATTATGGAAGGATATCCTATGTTCATGGATTGGAAGACCAAATATTGTTAAGATGTCCAATTCTACTCAAAGAGACTTACAGATTCAATGCAATCCCAATCAAATTTCCAAAAGCCTTCTTTGCAGAAATGGAAAAAAACAGTTATCAAATTCATATGGAAAGGTATGTTGCCCTTAATAGCCAAAGCCATCTTGAAAAAGAAGAATGAGGTTGGAGGACTCTCACTTCCTTATCTTAAAATTTATTACAATTCCACAATAATAAAAACAGCACGGTACTGCACAAGTATCAACAAATAAGCCAATGGAATTGAACTGAGAGCTCAGATATCAATCCTAACATTTATGGCCAAGTAATTTTTGACAATTGAGCAAAGACCACTCAATTGGGAAAGAATTCAATTACTTTATCATTAAAGTAAAATAAAAATGGGATTAAGTATTTGGAAACCACAAATCCAATAAAGGTTTAATATCCAGAATATATAGAGAAACCTTCAACTTATAATAAAAAGGCAAACAACCCAATCATAAAATATGTAAAAGACTTGAAAATACTTTTCTCCAAAGAAGATACACAAATTGTCAAAAGCACATGAAAAAAAATGCTTAGCTTCATTATCCATCAGGGAAATGCAAATCAAAACCAAAATGAGATACCATTTCACACCCAATAGAATGGCTACTATGAAAAAAAAATGGGGCCTGGCTAGATAGCTCAGTGGATAAAGAGCGCGCTGGGATACCACATGGGAGGCCCCGGGTTCGGTTCCCGGGGACCTCTCCTAGCGGGCAGACCGCCTTGAGAATGGCAAGCCGCCATGGGCGGGCCAGAGCCACCGTGCACAGGGCAAAAAGCTGCCACGGACAGGGCAAAGCCGCCACGGACAGGGCAGGTCGCCTGCGAATGGAGCACAGCCAGCCACCCGCGAACTGAAGCAAGACCCGGCCGTGAATAGAAGCAGAAGCCGCCCACAAGCGGGGAAAGCCGCGCCTGCGCAGTGACCAAGTCTCGGCACGTCGCCTCAACGGAGGGGAAGGGGAGATATGTAATAAAATAAATAAATCTTTAAAGAAAAAAAAAAGAAAAAAAAATGGAAAATTAGAAGTGTTGGAAAGGTTGTGGACAAAATAGGAACACTCATTCATTGCTGGTGGCCATGTAAAATGGTGTAGCCACTTGCACATTGCTGGTGCAAGTCCTCAGAAAGTTAAATGTAGAATTACCATATAACTTGTCTATCCCACCACTTCTAGATATATACCCCAATATTGATAGTGGGGACTTGAATAGATATTTGCACTATATTGTTCATAGTAGCTTTATTTACACTTGCCAAAAGATAGAAGCAACTCAAGTGCCCATCAGATGTTGAATGGATAAACAAAATGTCAATATATATGATGGTTAGGCTAATGTGTCAACTTGGCCAGGTAATTGTGCCCAGTTTTTTGGGCTAATTGTAATACAAGGACATGCATGGACTTTAGTCTCAGTGAGTTCATTGCATAGATTGCTGATTATCTTTACAATTAACCAAAGAGATTGCCATCAGCAATGAATGAAGTTTTATCCAATCAGTTGAAAGTCTTAAAAGGGGAAGTGATTTCAGCATCCAGAGAGAATTTCCAGTTTGACTTCGGACAGGCAGCATCTCCTGAGAACTCATCAAGGACCTTCGTTGGAGTCCCTGTTTTGCAGTCTGTGGAATTTGGACTTGTGCATCCTCATGGTCATGCGAGAGAATCTTAAAAAATCTCATGCTATTTACAGATCTCTCCTGTGGATTCTGTTTCCCTAGAGAACCCTGACTATTACAATATACATATGATGAAATATTATTGCAGGATTGAAGTTCTTATATAAGCAACAATATGAATGAAACTTGAATACATCATATTGAGTGAAATAAGCCAGACACAAAAGGATAAATATTGCATGATCTCACTGATATGAAATAATTTGAATAAGCAAATTCACACTGTCAGGAACTAGGATATAAGTTACCAGGGGCTGGAGCTGAAGAAGGGAATGGGTAGTTAATGCTTAAATTACACAGAGTTTCTATTTGGGGTGATAGAAAAGTTTAATAATGGATGGTAGTGATTGTAGCACAACCTTGTGAACATAATTAATAGCACTGAATTATATATTTGAATGTAGTTAAAAGGGGAATTTTTAGGTGGTATATATGCTCCTCAAATAAAATTTTACAAAAAGTAAAATAAATCATAGTATTGTACAACATGGTGAAATTTAAGTTAAACCAAGACTATAGTTAATAGTACAATTATAAAAATGTTCTTTCATCAATTTTAAGAAATTTTCCATAATAATGAAAGGTGTTATAATACTAGGGTGTTAAATGGGAATTCTATATATTATGCATGATTTTTCTGAAAATCTATTACTTCTCACGAAAGTAATCTTACACTGAGATCATCATTATCATCATTCACATCTTGCAAATGATTGAAGTCCCTAAAAGGCTACTTTATTAGCCCCAAATCATATAGCCAGTAAGTGTTGGAATCAGTCTTCAAATCTCAGTTGGTCTAATTTAAGAACCTCCACTCAACTCTGTGATCACCCCTGCAGGCAGGGTATTTTCAACATTCTTAAACTATTTACTTGGTCTGAGTTTAGAGGTGAGAAGAAGCCAAAAGCCAACTCTCAGGGACTCAGAACACTTTTTTCACTAATAATTTTTGTCTCATCAAGGTCTTCCTAAAAATTTCTATGCTATTTTTGGAAAACAAAGGTTTTTTTAAAAGTAATGTTTCAGTTTCAATCATATTGGCACTTTTTTTCATGAACTTTTATCACTTTGTTTTAGAAAGAGCATCCTGGTCACTTTAAAGTCAATATATATTCTATTTCATGAGAATATGAATTTCTATTTTGCATTTCTATTTTCCATTTCTGTTTTAAGCCTTTTAACTCAATAACAGTTTGAATGAAAGAACAAAGCCCATTTTTATAACCTATTTTTATAACTAAACATTATCATACTGTGTGATATGTACTGGGCCTCAAATTACAAGCATTCAAACAGGTTTTTTCTGTTATATTCTATACTTTGCATATTCCTCTCTCACACTGATAGTTCCAAAATTATGGACTATACAGGAAAAACAGATTTCTGTATTTTATTGCAAAATTTTCTATTTTGCAGCAGTTTAAAGATATCATGAATGTCTGAAATACAATAGAACCTCATTTTATGTGAACTCAATACTTGCAAATTCAGGTATATGCAATTGGCAATTGAAAAGAAACAAAAGCAGAGAGAGAGGGAATTAAAAATTTTAAAGATTATTTCTAGGATTAATTTTGTTTATTGTTACTAGAGTGTTTATTTGCCTTATTTATAAAAATGTGTGATAGGTATGTTCATATAAAAAACACATTAAATAATGGAGCTCACAATCATGTGTGATTTTCAGCTTATGTGAATGGCCTTAGAACTTATTGGTTGCATAAAATGATATCTTATTCCATATCTCTAGGTTGCCAATTGAAAAAACTTTATAAATGAACACATACACAATTTAAAAATGCATTTATATATAAATATATATTTTATGTTCATAATTTGAGTTGTATGCTCAAAATTAAATCTCACCATAAAAGTATATGTAGATAATTAAAAATTGTGCATCCTGAATGACAACACAATTATATTTCTCCATGTTATATATATTTACTTTACAGGTAAGATAAGTCTTTGGGGAAATTTATTGGCAGCTTTCCTATCAAAGATTTCTCTGGGAAGTTTATTTTCTGCAATAAAATAAATTACGATATTAATTAGCTGTGTAAAGCTCAGGTGGTGATCTGACTGAACAGAGAAAAACAGAGTACAACATCTTGAAGTGTGTTTACAGTTTTCAAGTGTTATAAAATCAATAATAAGTTCCCTTCATTTAATTTCTTGTCCAAAATTACCTATATTAGTTCTTTAAATAAAAAATGTTAAGGAGGCCATTTTTTTTTTCCTATCTTTAAAACTAAACCCATGGCTTCTACCAGGTTTATTTTTTATCCATGACCAGTGAGCAATCAGCCTGGCAGCCAGTGTTGAGGAGGTTAAAGCAAAGGGTGTTTCTTGGAAATATCAGTCTTCCATTAATGCAAGAGTGACTTTGTTTTTCCTAATAAATAAAATCAATCCTGTACTTTCTCTGCCACCAGTAGGGATGGAGCCACTGCATCCATTTCCTATATGAGCTGCTTATCTCTCAGGAGTACTTGACTAAATGCTTTTGTTGAAGAGAAAACAAAAATGTTATTTTTGAAAATCTGAAGTTGTGAAAGTCCTGAATCTAGCACTAAGCAGACTTGATAAGGAGACAAACTCATTTTCAGATTTTCTCATTGATTTAATTATTGTTAGTTCTTTCTGAGTGTTTCCAGAGTCCAGCTGCTCCTACAGATACGGTGATTCAAACCTCAGAGAAACTTTTTTTACAAAAATCCATGTGATACTTAACATTGAGTTACTAAGATTCTCTCTTCCTTACATCAATTCAGTACTTATTCAAACAGAAAAAATTGGAAAAATTCGATCTTGCTATCTTTATATTTTAAGGATCTCATGCCATACAAATTAATAAATGTTGACAAGGACTTTTTATCTAATTGACTTATTTTTGAATAAAATAAAGTTAAAGTCAAAGTTAACCTCTTTTATATGATTCTTTTTTTTTTTCCCTATAGTGGAGTGAGTTCAAGTAGCTCTGAAAAATCTGGCCTGGAGAACCCTCAAAACCATTCCTGAATTGCTTTACTTCATTTATGTCTTAGTAACATTACAAACAAAAATGCAGTCCTGATAAATTGAGCAATAGGGGAATTCACTGGAAAGCTTAGAAGGATGAGAAACAAAAAAGGATAGCCATTGGAGATCCAGGTAACTTCACATTACATAATTAATATTTGTGTGTGTGCTACAAGGTTTACTTTTAACAATTTCTGTTTTATGGTCTGTTTAGATTTTTTTCTTTTCAGAATCTATCTTCTGCTTGCCCATAATTTCCCCCAAAATATTATTCTCAGTACCTACAGTTCTATAACATTAATAGTCCTGTCACTACACACAATCAACCATCATATTCCATGTTCTTATAGATTCCCAGGAAAGAGAATCTGATTGTCCCAGTCCAGACTCTGGATTATTAAGAGGTGATACATGAATATTCTTTGGTCAATTGTCACTCCTCATCCAATTATGGCAATGATGTGACCTTGGGGTATCAAAAAGTATTCATTAGAACTTTCAACCCAAATAAATATGTATTTATTAACTACTCAATATGATGATGTGTAATGTGTTATAGGAGATATGAAGTATAAAATATGAACCCATCCAAGAAGAATTTTTACAATGACCTGGTAGACATAAGAAATATATGTTACACATAAAATAGTGGAAAAATAAAAATATTTATGACAATTTTGCATCAGTATTCCATTTTTAACTAAGGAATGTATGCCCATAAACTTTATAATTACCTTTATGTATTGGAAAGCGAAGCAAATAATGGAAGAACTTTTATAAGAAATGTTAGATTGTATCTCCAATACTGATTTAAATTATTCTAGCTAAGTTGCTTCCCCCCAAAAGTGAAAATATAAACCAGTTTTTGACATGGTGTAGACACTGACTTTTTCTAAAATTCCAAGTCTACTACTGGAAGGCACGGTTCGTACTAATGCAGGTGAATGCAGGTATTTATGTTTACATGAAAATATTACTTTGCAAATATGACCTGCAAAAAGGATTCTATTCACCCCAAATTCGTAAAATACACAAAACAAACTTAAAGTAAAATAATTGTGGAAAATGTATTAAAATATAACTTATATTTACAGCCAAAATATAGTTTTCACAACAATCAAAAATTGGCCCTGAGTTTCCATAACCTAAT
Source organism: Chaetophractus vellerosus (assembly GCA_004027955.1). Lineage (NCBI taxonomy): Eukaryota > Metazoa > Chordata > Mammalia > Cingulata > Chlamyphoridae > Chaetophractus > Chaetophractus vellerosus. The sequence goes on along the minus strand of PVKH010004524.1, from coordinate 69 downwards.
AACAATGGCACACACATTTTGGTGATTTAAGCTGTATATAACATAAAATAATATACTAGCAATGCAAGT
>PVKH010004523.1:10891-23380 GCA_004027955.1 Chaetophractus vellerosus | reverse complement strand
TCTTATATAATTAGAGCACCACATCCAAACCAGGAAACTGACATGGTACAATGTCTGTATATAGTTCTTTGATGTTTGATCACATGTGTAGATTCATGTAACCACTAACAGTGCAACTTACTTTTGATAAACTTAAATTATTAAGAAATAAATGTACTCATATTTGTTTGCTTATTTTGTGCTTAAGAAATAAATACAGCTAAATAAGGAAGGACAGCAATTATAGAGACCTATTTAACATGTATGTAATTTTATAGATAGTACATCATTTTTATAACTGAAATTTCTCATCTTATAATGCTTGCCTGTATGTGGAATTTTATTTTAATAGGAAGAAGAAGAGTATGAAACTAAAGGAGGACGCCGGAGAACATGGGATGATGATTATGTGCTTAAGCGGCAATTTTCTGCTTTGGTTCCAGCTTTTGATCCTAGACCTGGTCGTACTAATGTTCAACAGACAACTGATCTAGAAATTCCACCCCCAGGTATAGTATATTTTAGTTTCGTCATTTAATATTTCTTTTTTTTTTTTTTAAACTTTTACTTCTTTTATTTTTTCTTTCATCATTTAATTTTAATAGCTACCAAGTAATATGGTTATATCTTAGTTTTAGAAAAGTAAGTTAAAGTTAGAAAAGTAAGGTAATGCTTTTGTATAAGGTTATAAATGAAAGTTTTCAGGAAAAACCATATCAGCTACAAGTTCTTAAAAATCAGTAACAGATATAAGAGAAAAATTATTGTACTAACATACATATAACATAAACTGGCCATTTTAACCATTTTTAAGGATATAATTCAGTGGTTTTAATTAACAGTTACAGTGTTGTTCTACCATCACCACCATCTGTTAACAAAACTTTTTCATCATCCCAAACAGAAACTAAATACTAAACTATGGTATTGAAAGAAAAACACCATGTGTTTTGTGTTTGTGCAATATTTAAAGCAAGGCATCATTCAAAGGTTGGCAATTTTTATACTATTTTCTGTTGAATCAAGATTTATTCCTGTTCATATTTTGGTTTGAAAAACTGCCTAATGGTTTCAGTTGTGGCCTCTGAAATCAGTGTGCCTTGGTCCATATGCCAACTCTTTCACTTACAACTTTCTTATTGGTGTCATAGATATAATGCTACTCTCTCCCTCCAAGAATGCCTGTGTCCTAATCTCCACAATTTATGACTGTGAATATGTTATTTTAACATGACACAAAGGGCTTTATAGATATGTTTAAATTAAGTAATCTTGAGATGGGGAGATTTTCTTGCATTATTTGGGTGGGCCCAATGTAATTACAAGCCTCCTTATAAGAGGAAGGCAGAAGGATAAGAATCAGAGAAAATATAAGTATGGAAGCAGAGGACAGTGATATGGGCCATGAGCCAAGGAATGTGGGCAGCCTCTAGAAGCTAGCAAAGACAAGTAAACAGATTTTTCCCTAGAGCCTCCTGAAGGAAGACAGCCTGGCCACCCCATTTTAGACTTCTGACCTTTAGAATCATAAGATAACAAATTTGTGTTATTTTAAACCACCCAGTTTGTAGTAATTTGTTACAGCAGTAATAGAAAACTAACACACTGGGCAAGTGACCTAAATTGTCTAAGTCTGAATTTCCTCATCTCTTACCTGGGGAGAATAATAGTTGCTATTATGACAAGGTAGTTATAAAGATTAAATGTGGTGAAATATATAAAGTACTTAGCATGGTGCTTGATATGTAGAAAGCCCTCAATAAATGTCAGCTATTGTATTCAGTATATTATCCTTAAAGAAGACTTGAATTGTTCATCAGATGTAGAATATACTTTTTAGTTGCTTGAAGTCTGAATCAAGATGTTTCCAGCTACCTTCAAAAAAGAAAGCTTGTTCTAAGGAGTGTAAATAGGTACAAGCTTTCTGGATGGGTATGTGGCGGTATATTTCATAATGTCAGGTACAGTATTTTATATTAAAGAAATATCAGCTATGCATCCAGATTTGTAGGCAGTGATGACTACAGAAGTATTATTTATATTGCCATCAAGTGGGAAATGACCTTAATTATGCCCAACAACAGGGATATGGTTCAATTTAAGGTTCAAAGGGATGCCCTGCAGTGAATAAAATAATATTTTAGAAGATTATATCATGATGTATGAAAATATGTGATAAGTGATTAATGGGCAAATAAAGAAGACAGTTCACAACCACAAATACATTGTGGACCTAACTGTATTTGTGCATGTATGGGATAACCTCAACCCACTCATACATTGTGAAGCAAAAGATTGACAGATAATTGACCAAAGTATGTGGTCTCCTCTGGATGTAGAATTATGAATAATTTTAAATTTCTTCTTCATAGAATTAAAATGTTTCTCAATTATTCCAGTAATTAGCATGTGTTTCTTAATGAAAATGAGAGATTCATATTATACACACACATATTCTATCAAAACTGTTGAGGCCAGGAGAAGTTTAAGTAATATTTTAGTGTAATTTTTTTCAAATATCTTTGAAATTTTTAGGAACACCTCATTCGGAGCTCTTGGAAGAAGTTGAATGTACTCCATCGCCTCGATTAGCCCTTACTTTGAAAGTAACGGGCCTTGGAACAACTCGTGAAGTTGAATTACCACTCACCAATTTCAGATCAACCATTTTTTATTATGTACAAAAATTGCTTCAGTTGTCCTGTAACGGCAATGTGAAATCAGATAAACTTAGGCGTATTTGGGAGCCAACCTACACGTAAGAGTTCTTAACTTAGTGCTTTAAGTAAATGTTTTCATAGTATATGAGCCAAGAAGCATTTCTCTATTTTAGACTATAGGAACAGAAAAGATTTGGTTCTTGTTCTCTTGGTTTATAGGAACAGACAAATGTTTTTCCTGATGGCAAATGATCAAGTTTTAGAACCGGAAGGAACTTTAGAGATAATCTAGACTAGCTCCTTAAAGAATAATTGTTGAAAATGTTTGAACTCTTTGTCTGGGACGATGTATGAAGTACTAAGTAAATTTTTTTTTTTTTTTTTTAATTTATTTTTTAGGAGGTTCCGGGGATTGAACCTGGGACCTCGTACATGAGAAGCAAGTCCTCAAAGCACTGAGCACATCCGCTCCCTAAGTAATTTTTATTTATTCTTTGTTTTGGGAGAGAGTCTGGCCCTCTCTCTGTTCATTGATTCATTCAACAAACAGTTACTGATGACTTCAAGCAAATTTATTTAACATTTTTGTGCCTCAGTTTCCTCATATATAAAATGAGAGTTGTGAGGAATCAATGAGTTAATATATGTTAAGTGTTTTCATTAGTGTCTAGGACATAGCAAGTTCTCAGGAAGTACTGTCTAATTATGAGCATCGTTATTATACTGTCATCATCATTATTGTGTAACTTTACTTTTATTAATACATTTTTCTGATGTTCTCTTAATATCATTGCTAATCTTATAAAATGTCCAATAAAAGTAATCTGGGTCTTAATATAGAACAGAATATCATCATGGTATTCCTGTTCCTTTCAATTTTTATTAGAATTAAAAAAAAAAAGTTTTCAAATGCCTTACATGAACATAAGCTGCTGTTGTCATTCTTAACCTTTCATTCCATCTAGACATAGAAGCATACTGCTCATCCCATTTTTTAAAACAATTTTTAAGTTTAAAATGCATGATAGAGCAAATCTTTGATTTGATATATGCTTTCTTTGCAATAATGCTAAATTTATAAATCAAAACTAAGGAAAATGATTTTTGCTACTTTACCCTAACAAATTAATATTTAGTATTTTTTCTTAAAAATTCCCTGAGTGTAGTGTTAAATGCAAGCTAATGAATGACATCAAGCATACATTTTTTAAGAATTGAAGCCTCACTGGAAATAACCACAAATCATTTGATTTATAAATTAATTGAATAATATCTTCATGTTTAGAATCATGTACAGAGAAATGAAGGATTCTGACAAAGAGAAAGAAAATGGGAAAATGGTAAGTTTCTTTAAAAAAGTGGGTGTTGGCTATTTACTAAGTTAAAAACGGAGAAGAAAACTAAAACTAACAACGTCGAAATTGAACATTTGAAGGGAAAATCACTAACAGAATTCTTTGCTTTAGATTACATTGATTGCATGATCTTAAAGATACCTCACGTAATGCATGTGAAATATTGAGGTGGTATAATCGGGAAAGACCAACATACGGTTTTTCCTGTTGTAGGGTTGCTGGTCTGTAGAGCATGTGGAACAGTACCTTGGCACTGATGAATTACCAAAGAATGACTTGATAACCTACTTGCAGAAGAATGCAGACGCCGCTTTCCTGCGCCACTGGAAATTAACTGGCACTAATAAAAGTATTAGGAAAAACAGAAATTGTTCTCAGCTCATAGCTGCCTACAAGGTATATATTGGCATCAAAAGATTATTTTGATTGAGAATGGCTTTGTGCTTCATTTTGCAGCTTTTAAAGATCCTTAAGGAAGAAGGGTCCATTAGAATAAACTAAAACACTGAGGTTGAATTAACATTGTTCATGTGCCAATGCTGAAATTTCAGATATGGCTTGTGTTGTTGGATCTGAGTTAACACTTTTAATTATGGCTTATAGTGGATATATTTTATTTGGGAATTTTTTTTTTTTTCTTATTGTAGTTTTTTTTTTTTTCTAAAGATTTATTTATTTTATTACATATCTCCCCTTCCCCCCCCTGCGGCGACGCGCCAAGCCTGGTCACTTAGCAGGCGTGGCTTTCCCCGCTTGTGGGCGGCTTCTGCTTCCATTCACGGCCGGCTTTCAGTTTGCGGGTGGCTGGCTGTGCTCCATTCGTGGGCGACCTGCCCTGCCCGTGGCGGCTTTTTGCCCTGTCCGCGGCAGTTTTTTGCCCTGCCCACGGCGGCTCTGGCCCGCCCATGGCGGCTTGCCGTTCTCAAGGCGGTCTGCCCGCTAGGAGAGGTCCCCGGGAACCGAACCCGGGGCCTCCCATGTGGTATGCCGGTGCCCTATCCACTGGGCTATCGAGCCGGCCCCTTATTTGGGAATTTTAAAGTTTTAGAATTCATTGGTTTTCAGCTTTGGTGATGCTGTGTTTTTATTTAAAAATAAAGGCAATTCCCTGAAATATTTCAGCATTTTCAAAGTAAAAATAATAGAATGACATATTCACTTTCTTAAAAATGCAATTAATGGCCAGTTTATAAATTATTTTACAGGATTTTTGTGAGCATGGAACAAAGTCCGGATTAAATCAGGGGACCATTTCTACTCTTCAAAATAGCGATATTCTTAATTTGACAAAAGAACAACCTCAGGCTAAAGCAGGCAATGGACAGAACTCTTGTGGAGTAGAAGATGTCCTTCAGCTTCTGCGAATTCTGTATATAGTTGCAAGTGATCCTTATTCAAGAATATCCCAAGAAGGTCTAGTAAAAAGCCTTGTTTCATTTCTGGACCATTTTTAAAAGCAAATCAATTTATATTTTTATTAATTTTATTAATTAATTTTACAGAAAGTGATGAGCAGCCTCAGTTTACTTTTCCACCAGATGAATTCACTAGCAAAAAAATCACAACAAAAATTTTGCAGCAGATTGAGGTAATTAAACCAGATAGTTGAACTCTTCATTCTGTAACTGCTGGGCTTTTCAGAGTATCACTTCTTTCTTTACCTCCTACCATCTTTCCCTTCTCTCTGATTTAATAATTTGGGCCATATGGTCTTTCACATTCATTTATTTAATTACATATATAAGTATTGAGTCCTTTTTTTCTTTTTAAAATAATTACCTTATAGTGGTGAGACATTGTTATTTGTTAATTTGCAGGAACCATTGGCGCTGGCCAGTGGGGCTCTGCCAGACTGGTGTGAACAATTAACCAGCAAGTGCCCTTTTCTAATACCGTTTGAAACAAGACAGCTTTATTTCACATGTACAGCATTTGGTGCATCAAGGTAGGAAGTCTACCTTTTTATATCTTTAGAATAAGAATATTTTTAATGTTATATAAGCTCAAAATGTACAAATATACTTTTAAGACTAGTGGAGGAAATATATTACCCTCTGTTCTTGTAAAGAGTTGTCAACATTTTAAAAGTTTTTGTCTACAGTTGGTTTTAATGTCCTCTTGGAGTAGGGTGGATGGAATCAAATGTTTTCATCAGTTAGCATTTACTCGATTTTTTTTTTAGTAACTTACATAAAATTATTAGTAGCTGTAATTCTAAGCAGTCCCATATTGACTGCTTACAAATAGTTTTGATAACATTTAGGTATATTTTACTTTATTTTTCTTTTACCACTATCTAACATACTACATAGTCTATTTTTGTTTGTCTCTCTCCACTGGGTGTAAAGTTCATGAGGGCAGGGATTTGGGGCTGATTGTTCACTGTTCTAGTTACAGTGCCTAGAACAGCATATATCACTTTGTAGGTCCTAAATAAATATTTGTTGTATGATTGAGTACCCAGAATACTCTTTCAAAGTAGATGTCAAAAAATTACAGTTTAAAGTGTAGCTGTTTTCTTCCCTGATAAATTCATATTTATAAAGCATCATACCATTTACAGAGTATTTCTACTTGTCATTTGCTCTTCTGCACAGCCCTCTTGAGGTAAAAGCCATTGGTTATGATTTCAGTTTTATAGATGAGGAAATTAAATCTTAAAGTACTTAGATGATTTGCCTGAGAGGTAGAACTCTCTTCTTTATAGTAAAGATAGATTAACCATTTTTTAATTCCTATGATAGTTAGGAAATGTTTATTACATGGGGCTTGGACCACAGGACTTCATTGTGCTCTGTTAATTGCCAAAATAAAAGGGAAAATATAGACCCAGCACTTTCTCAGTTTAAGGCAGTTTTATATATTTTTACTTAAGAAGGTAATAATGTATGCAGTAAAAAAGACAGCTATATTTTATTACTTGATGAAATACTATATTTTAGAGCAATAGTGTGGTTACAAAACCGAAGAGAAGCCACTGTGGAACGAACAAGGACCACAAGCAGTGTAAGGCGAGATGATCCTGGAGAATTTCGAGTTGGCCGTCTCAAGCATGAAAGAGTAAAAGTTCCACGTGGGGAATCACTGATGGAATGGGCAGAGAATGTCATGCAAATACATGCAGATCGGAAATCAGTTCTTGAGGTATCCCATATAACATAAGACTTTGTTTAGGGACCAGGAACGACACTTGTCAATCTATATCTTCTACTGCCTAGAAACTGCAGGAGTTAAAAGTAAAAAGAGATTTCTCTTCTCTGCCCTTTATGTAGAGGCCTTCTCTTCTGGAAGTCCATCTTTCCTAAGAGGATACTAACCCAGGTACCTCCTCAGAGGTTGGGGTTTTGTGCTCTCACTGAGCAACAGAGACTATCTGTACTTTGAGGTGTGAAAGAGCTTGTTATATTTTAAGGCCACACATTTCTTAACAAAGCCTGTACTGAATAAATAATACTCACAAAGGCTTCTTTTTGATACTTATTACCCCCCTCATATTAAGCTATGCTATTAGATATGTAAAGTTTTGGGGCACATTGTTTATCTTCTTAGAGTATTACTTCACTTAAATTGTGCTCGGAGTTATATCATTGGGCTATTGAGAGATGCAAACAGTGGTAAGAAATCATGATATTTATTATAGAAATGTTATTGTGGACATTATTGAATATATCCTGTATACATAGTATTCCTCATATGAGGAGCAATGGAAGAAATATATTTCCCTTTACAGATTGAATCAACTGGTTTGTTATCTTGGATCACAAACTGATCATGTTTCCCTCTTTCCTTTGGCCTCTAAGAAATTTAAAGTCAAATATGATACACCTCTGGAAAATGTACGAGGCTTTGTGGTTTTCATTTTATATATAAAGTTTCTTTGCCTTCATTTTATTCTTCCTATCCTTATATTTTTCTAACATAGATAATTTTTTTTTTTTTTTTTTTTTACTGTGTGCTATGTGTTTTGTAAGTTATCGCAAATCATTTTTGCAACAAGGTATACTATAGATAAAATCTTTAAAGTGATTGCCTAAGTCACTGATAAGTGGGAAAAGCTTAGGCTTTGGTGTCACATGAGACCCACATACAAATCTAGACAACATCATTTCGTTGAGCAAAAGATTTAACCTCTTAAGCTGAGCTTTGGTTTCCTTTAGTATTTTTTTCCCTTTATGTTTTATTTTTTTTTTAGGAGGTACCAGGGATTGAACCCAGGATCTCATACATGGGAAGCAGGCACTCAATCACTGAGCTACATCCACTCCCCAATGAGAGTTGGTTTTTGCGTTTGTTTGTTTTTGTTTGTTTTCAGGAGGTACCGGGGATTGAACCTGGGACCTCGTACATGGGAAGCAGGTGCTCAACCACTTGAGCCACAAGTGCTCCCCTTCCTTTAGTTTGAGCGAGGTGGCTCAAGCGATTGAGCACCTGCTTCCCACATGGGAGGTCCTGGGTTTGGGTCCTAGTGCCTCCTAAAAACAAACAATAAGCAAACAAACAAAAAAACCAACTCAGGGAGCTGATGTGGCTCATTGGTTGAGTGCCAGCTTCCCACACAAGGGGTCTCAGATTCAATCCCTAGCCTGTATCTTTAAAAAAAAGGGGGGGTGGGGTGGGCAATAACAATCTATTTTACAGGGGTTATTTTGAGAAGTAAATTAATATGTGAACAATGCTCAGCACAGTGCTTAAGTATGTAATAGTGTACAACAAATGCTCTCTTCCTTTCTTTGGAAAAACTTAGAATAAAAATCCTATGTTGCTTATAATATACCATACTGACACTATAATAAAAGGTATAGTACTAGATAAGATATAGCAAAATTTGGCAAAAATTGGATTATTTAAAACAAAACTAAAGCCTTTAACTATTCCTCATGATTTATTTGTTTTTATTTTAGGTTGAATTTTTAGGGGAAGAAGGAACTGGCTTGGGTCCCACATTAGAGTTTTATGCTTTGGTGGCAGCAGAATTCCAGAGAACTGACTTGGGAGCTTGGCTTTGTGATGATAACTTTCCAGATGATGAATCTCGTCACGTAAGATTTATATCCCCCCCCCCTTTTTTTTTTAAAGAGGATACTGGGGATTGAACCCAGGAAACATAGGAAGCAGGTGCTCAACCACTGAACTACACCCACTCCCTATATTCCAATTTTGAGTTGTGGCTCTAGTTTTGGAAAGTGTTAAAAATAGGTTATGCTTCCAGTAGTACACAAGCCAGGTTTTCTGACTCTACTTTTATTGAATAATTTTGATACTATTAAAATATTTATTTTTTATTTTTATTTTTTAAAAATTTCATCAAAATTTATAAAAGTCTATTGCCCAAAATGTAAACCATGATGTAAATCTAAAATATTTTTAAAGAATATAATTCAGTCACCAAACTATATAATAATTTTACGTTGCTAACTTCATAAAGATATTTATTTTTTAATTTTCCTAGAATAAAATGATAGTCTTGGTTCCTTTATCTTTATTACCTGTTGCATAATTTTATTTCCATTTCCCCTTCTAAAAAACTAGGTCGATCTTGGGGGTGGATTGAAACCTCCTGGATACTATGTGCAGAGATCATGTGGACTATTCACAGCACCATTTCCACAAGATAGTGATGAACTTGAAAGAATCACAAAACTCTTTCATTTCCTTGGAATTTTCTTGGCTAAATGCATTCAAGACAATAGGCTTGTGGACTTACCTATCTCTAAACCTTTCTTTAAACTTATGTGTATGGGTGACATTAAAAGCAATATGAGTAAACTGATTTATGAGTCACGAGGTGATAGAGACTTACACTGTACTGAAAGTCAGTCTGAAGCATCTACAGAAGAAGGTCATGATTCACTCTCAGTAGGAAGCTTTGAAGAGGATTCAAAATCAGAGTTTATTCTTGATCCTCCCAAGCCTAAACCCCCAGCTTGGTTTAATGGAATTTTAACTTGGGAAGACTTTGAACTAGTAAACCCACACAGAGCCAGATTTTTAAAAGAAATTAAAGATCTTGCTATCAAGAGACGCCAGATTTTAAGCAACAAAAGTCTTTCTGAAGATGAGAAGAACACAAAACTACAGGAATTAGTGTTGAAGAATCCATCAGGTTCTGGGCCTCCACTTAGCATAGAGGACTTAGGGTAAGATTTATATATACATTCCTCAACCTAATGGATAATAAGTTATAAAGCTTTTGTTTCTTTATTTCCACTAATTTGCAGTATATGAGCAAATAGTTTAAGAACAATATGCTATAGGAAATGTTGGCTATCTATTTGGATCTTTGTTAATATTATAAAGGTAACTTGGACTGCTAGGATGTAGTGTATTAATTACCCAAAATCTATAGAAGATGATCTGATTATCAATTGTGGTAAATATATATATACACACACGCACATGTAGATATGTCTTGTGTAAAAAAGTCCAAAGCCAACAATATTTAAATAAATTCATCAGCAAATATATTTATATCCTAGTAGGCAAAGTTCAAAAAATTTTCCCCTTTTTGGAAGTCTTATCCCCAGAGGCTGTACCAGGTAACTCAGATGTTCTAGCTCTTTTGATAAAATTTTGTTCACTTATTGTTTTGGTCAGCCACAGGCGTGCCTTTTGAAATATACCAAAGATTGGTTGGTCTTTATAAAGGGTATTTATTTGGGGTAGAAGCTTACAGTTACCAGGCCACAAAGCATAAATTTCTTCCCATACCAAAGTCCACGTGTTGGAGCAAGATGGCTGCCGATGTCTCCAGGGTTCAGGCTTCCGGGTTCCTCTGTTCCAGGGGCTGCGTTTCTCTCCGGGCTTAGCTTCTGTTTCCTTCACGAGTTCAGCTGTAGACCATGAGGCTTTCTATGCTTTGCATCTCTCCACAAAGCCAGCTGTAGACTATCGGGCAAACGGCTCACTCCAACATCAGAACTGCTTCTCAAATCTCCTTCTCCAAATCTCTGCTCTCAATCTGCTTCTCTCAATCTGCTTCCTCTGCTGCCTCTTATCTAGCCTTTTATACTTGAGACCACGCCCACCGAGGGGGTGGGGCTCAACGTCTCACTGACGTGGCAGTTAACGCCCTACTCATAACTTAATCATGCCCAGATGAACAGATTAGTTTACAAACATAATCTAATCTATATTTTTGGAATTCACAATTAAATAAAACTCTGAAACCATTACACTTATATACATGTAATTATAATAGCTTGGTACATTTTCCTATGACTTTAGATTGGCTGTTAAGTCTTTCTGTTTTTTATCTTGTAAAAATGTTGCTGCCATAATTTATAGTAAAAATCTTTAGTTCATTATAGTTTTGTGCCATAAGTGGAAAGTAAAATATGGAAGGTGGTAGTTTCATGAAGATCATACACGATTGTTGCAAAGCCAGAAAGGTTTGGTAACAGTTGGCCTAATAGTTTTTGTGTCTATGATTTTCCATTAAAAAGGCCTCATACTTACATTTAAATTCCAATGTATTGAATTTTGTTGGGGGCTGAGGGAACTGGTGGTTTTGACAGCTGTGTTATAAAATATAGACACCAATAGTTGAAATTCAGTTAATCCTTTCTGCCTTCCCAGTTTAAATTTCCAGTTCTGCCCTTCCTCAAGAATATATGGTTTTACAGCTGTGGATCTCAAGCCAAGTGGTGAAGATGAGGTAAAGATTTTGCTTTTGATATACCTTTAAGCTCAGAAACATCTTCCTAACAAGGCCAGTTATTCCTAGGTGCTACTGAAATATCCCTAGATATTAACAATAACACTGGCAAATTTCCTTTGCAGATGATAACAATGGATAATGCAGAAGAATATGTGGATTTGATGTTTGAATTTTGTATGCATACGGGTATTCAGAAACAGATGGAAGCCTTTAGAGGTAATTTTGAAGTATCTTTAGCTTAATCTCTCTTCTTTTACTTTGAGATGTTTGAAATGAATGCATTGCTATAGTCAAGAGTTTGTCCTCCTGATAAGAGTCCATAGAGTACTCAGAATAGTTTGGAACATTCTCAAGCTGTGGCACTTTGATCCCCCATTTCTTCATTTGTAAAAGGACAAAGGATGCATACTATACACATTAGGTGATCAGGATGGATTAAACTGTTTCACCTGAGTCTTAGTTAAAGGTGAGGAAAACTATTGTAGACTGTAACTCAATAGTTTTGAAGTTGAAAACACAATTTTGCTGACTTATATGACACAAAGAGCTGGTAAGCTCCAGGTTGGGTAGATATAAACATTTGGCTACTTGACCATAGTCACTGAATATTCTCTCTTTGTTCACCTTTGTGACATTAAACTGAGAGATTTATACTTTAAATCTTAGCACAAACTAAAAGTAATCAAATATCAAGGGATAAATTTAACCAAGGTTATAAAGGACTTATATACAGAAAACTACAATATATTGCTAGAAGAAATCAAAGACAATGTAAATAAATGGAAGGACATTTCATGTTCAAATTTATTACAAAGCTACAGTAATTAAAACAGCATGG
>PVKH010004523.1:0-10791 GCA_004027955.1 Chaetophractus vellerosus | reverse complement strand
AGAAGGGAGCTGGTGCAGCAGGCAGGCGCAGTGTGCTGACGCAACAAAAGAGACACAAAGAGGAAAGACAATGAGAGACACAAACCAGGGAGCTGAGGTGGCTCAGGTGATTAAGTGCCTCTCTTCTACATGGGAGGTCCCAGGTTCAGTTCCCAGTGCCTCCTGAAAGACACCAAGAAACCGTAAAACTCCTAGAAGAAACCACAGGGAAGCATCTTCAGAACCTTGTGTTAGGCAGTGTATTCTTAGCCTTTACACCAAAAGCAGAAGCAACAATAAAAAAAAAAAATAGATAAATGGGACCTCATCAAAATAAATACCTTTGTGGGCAGGTGACCCAACGTGGAACCAGGGATCCCAGCTACCACAACTATCACTGCCATACATAAGATGACAACAAATAAAAAAACCAACTCAAGAAGCTGATGTGGCTCAGTGTTGAGTGCCAGCTTCCCACATATAAGGTCCTGGACTCAATCCCCGGCCCCTGGTATCTCAAGGAACAAACAAACAAAAAAACAAAACCACTCCCCCCTCCAAAAAAAAAAGAAAAAGAATAAGAAAAACAGCATGGCACAAAGACAGATATATTGACCAATGGAATTGAATTGAGAATTCATAAATAAACCTCATATTTATGGCCCATTTGATTTTTTTTTTTAATAATTTTTTTTTAAAAAAACACTTAGATTACATAAATGTTACACAAAAATTATAGGGACTCCCATATGCCCCACCTCCCACACCTCCCACAACCTCCGATACCCATTTGATTTTTGATAAGGTGCCAAGTCCACTAAATGGATAAAGAATAAACTCTTCAGTAAATGATGCTGGTTAAACTGGTGTGTTAGTCTATCAAAGGGGTGCTGATGGAAAGTACCAGAAATCTATTGGCTTTTATAAAGAGTATTTATTTGGGGTAAAGTTTACAGTTACAAGGCCCTAGAGAGTCCATCTTGAGGTTGCCTTCTCACCAAAGTCATTTGCCACATGTTGAAGCAATGTTTGCTGATCTCTGCCTGGTCTTTTCTTCCTGGGTTTCCTCTTCCTCTTAAGACTCTCTGGGCCTGGCTTCTTCTTGATTTCAGCTGTAAACTCAGGCAAATGGCCCCGGGATCAAGCATCACAAAGCTCTCTCTCTTGCTGTGTCTTCTTGAGTGAGTGTCCATTTATATAGGCCATGAAGGGGGTGGGGACTCAACCTAAGTCATGCCTTACTGACATGGTTGAAACAAAGCCCTAATCTTAACAGGTAATTTTAATTGAGGATACATCATCTGAATCTAATGCAGTCAAAGGGTATCATACCCAGAGGAACAGATTAGTTTACAGTCTTTCTCTTTTGGGGATTCATAAATAATCTCAAACTGTCACAACTTGATATGTATATGTAAAGGAATGAAAGTGGACCCCCACCTTAACACCATGTATGAAAACTAACTCATAATGAACCAAAGACCTAAAAATAACCCAAACCGTAAAACTCTTAGAAGAAACCACAGGGAAGCATCTTCAGGACCTTATGTTAGGCAGTATATTCTTAGCCTTTACACCATAAGCACATACAACAAGAGAGAAAAATAAATTAATGGGACTTAAACAAAATAAAAACTTTTGTGGGCAAGTGCCCCAACGTGGAGCCAGGAATCCCGACTTCCACAGCCATCACCGTCACACGTGAGATGCAGTGGCCCAGCCAGTGTGGTATGACCTGATGTAGACAGCAAACACTTATGGGGGCTCGTCCAGGCACTGAGACACAGATAGCTCAGCATCTTGCCTTAGTGCCTGGACAATAGCCAGGTAATAGAAAAAGAGGAAAAGGCCAGAGCAAGTCTGTGGGAAGAAGCAAAAGAAGCCAGAAGTGGACATTGGTCAGCCTAAGTGCAATACTAAATCTTTACTACATTGCTCACAATGTCACTGACTTCCTGCACCTGTGTGACTTCCATTGGCAAGGTGCTGCCAAGAAGAAAGGAGAAAACAAGACTTAAGTAATGGCATTTCACCACATATCTCAATTAAAAAGAACAGAACTGGGGCCGGCCGTATAGCCCAGTGGATAAGGGCGCCGGTATACCACATGGGAGGCCCCGGGTTCGGTTCCCGGGGACCTCTCCTAGCGGGCAGATCGCCTTGAGAAGGGCAAGCTGCCATGGGCGGGCAGAGCCGCTGTGGGCAGGGCAAAAAGCTGCCACGGACAGGGCAAAGCCGCCATGGGCAGGGCAGGTTGCCCGCGAACGGAGCGCAGCCAGCCACCCGCGAACTGAAGCAGAGCCGGCCGTGAATGGAAGCAGAAGCCGCCCACAAGTGGGGCAAAGCCACGTGCGTGGTGACCGGTCTCCGTGCATCGCCTCAACAGGGGGAGACAAAGCAGACAGAGAGGAACGCAAGAATGGACACACAGCAAGAGCAAGCAGAAGGGGGGGGGGAATGTAATAAATAAAAAATAAATCTTTAAAAAAAAAAAGCTCATGAGCCTTTAAAAAAAATCTTTAAGAAAAATAATAAAAAGAACAGAACTTGGGGGAAGGAAGGAATCAGGGTAATAGATATATTGCAAACAAAGTCTTGCCTAATTCCTACGCAGCTTGGTGGAAATTTAGAAAGAGTATTATCATTCTGGGTCATAATTAAACCTTGATCTTGCATGGCAGTTCGGGTTTGCTTAAGTTGTTTTCTTTTGCCAAAGAGGATTTGTTATTTAGAGAAAACCCAGCAAAAAGCACAGGGTTTGTTTATGACAGCCCTCTCTTGGGCACTGTTTCCTTTCCCCACCTTTTTCAGGAAAAAAGAACAAAGTATTTTGTTTCTATTTAAAGACATAACAAGGGGCTGGCTGTATAGCCCAGTGGATAAGGGTGCCAGTACACCACATGGGAGGCCCCAGGTTCGGTTCCCGGGAACCTCTCCGAGTGGGCAGACGGCCTTGAGAAAGGCAGGCTGCCGTGGGCAAGGCAAAAAAGCCGCCACGGGCATGGCAAGTCACCTGTGAAACACGGAGCTGCCACCTGCGAATCACGGAGCCTAGCAGCCTGCAAAAGACGGAGCAGAGCCGTGCGTGAAATGGAATGGAGCCACCCACAAGTGGGGCGAGCCGCCAGCATGAAGGGCCGACTCGGCACGTTGCCGCAAAAACGGGGGGAGACAAGAAGCAGACATAGAAGAACACAGAAGAATGGACACACAGCAAGAGCAAGCAGAAAGGGGGGGAGGATATGTAACAACAACAAAAAATAATAATAAAGACAGAACAAAACTTTTGTGCATGAAAGGACTTCATCATAAAAGTAAAAAGACAACCTAAAGAATGGAAGAACGTACTTGGAAACCATATATCTGATAAGGGTTTAATGTGCAGAATAGATACAGAAATCCTACAATTCAACAACAAAGACAGTTCAATTAAAAAAATGGGCAAAAGAGTTGAAATTCTCCAAAGAAGTTATACAAATTGGCAGTACGCATATGAAAAGATGCTCAGCAATATTAGCCATTAGGGAAATGCAATTCAAAACCACAATGAGATACCATTTCATACCCACTAGAATGACAATTATTAAAAAAACGAAGTAAGTGTTGGAGAGGACGTGGAAAAGTACAAATGCTTGTTCATTGTTTGTGGGAATGTACAATCATGCTGCTGTTGTGGAAAACAGTTTGGCAGTTCATCAGAAAGTTAAATATAGAATTACCGTATGACCTGGCAATCCCTCTTCTAGGTATATACCTAAATAAATTGAAAGTAGGGACTTGAACATACCTGTTCAAGTGGCATTATTCACAGTTGCCAAAAGGTAGAATCAACCCAAGTGTCCACCAACAGATGAATGGATAAACAAAATGTGTTACATAGACAAAATGAAATATTCTTCACCTGTGAATAGGAATGACATTCTGATACATGCGACAACGTGGATGAATGTTGAAGATACCATGTTGAGTGAAATAAGCCAGATACAAAAGGACAAGTATTGTATGGTCTCACTGATATGAAATACTTAGAATAAACAAATTCACAGAGTCACAGTCTAGAATATAAGTTATAGGGGACAGAATGGAGATGGAGAATGAGTAGTTAATGCTTAAATGTTACAGTTTCTATTTGGGGTGATGGAAAGTTTTGGTAATGGAAGGTGGTGATGTTAGGACAACACTATGAATGTAATTTTTATCACTGCATTATATATTTGTATTTGGTTAAAAGGGGAAATTTTAAATTGTATATTTGTTACTAGAATAAAGATTTAAAAAAATAGGACTCTATAACACAAACATTGACCCCTCATATAAACTATGGACTACAGTTAATAGTATAATATTATTTCACCAATTTTAACAGAGGTACCACATTAATGCAAAGTATGTATATGACTGTGTGTGTGAGAGGTATATGCGGGAACTCAGTTTTCTACATGGTTGTTCTGTAAATCTACAACTTACCTAATTAAAAACCTGTAGCACACTTTTTTTCCCCAAAGATTTATTTTTGTTTATTTATCCCTCCCCCTACTTCATTGTTTGCACTCGCTTTCTGCTCATCTTCTCTTTAGGAGGCAAACCTGCGACCTCCCATGTGGGAGAGAGGCGCTCAATCCCTTGGGCCACCTCAGCTCCCTGATTTCTTGTGTCTCTCATTGTCTGTACTCTTTATGTCTCTTTGTTGCATCATCTTGTTGTGTCAGCTTGCCACGCCTGTCCGTCCAGCCAGCTCGCCTTCTCCAGGAGGCCCAGGAACCAAACCTGGGACCTCCTATATGGTGGGCGGGAGCTCAGTTGCTTGAACCACATTGGTTTCCCCTTAGCACACTTTTTATTTCAGCTGTTTTCATTTATATTTGTATAAATATAAATGAATGTTTTATTCGTTCCATTTTTGATAATGGGTATTTTGATTTGAAATTTGGTATTTTTGAAATAGTAACTGGAAACTCTAGCTGTGGGTGTTTTTTTTTTTTTTTTCTTTCTGTATATATAATGTAGATGGCTTTAATAAAGTTTTTCCAATGGAGAAATTAAGTTCCTTCAGCCATGAAGAAGTCCAAATGATCCTTTGTGGAAATCAATCACCTTCCTGGGCAGCTGAGGATATTATCAATTACACTGAACCTAAGTTGGGCTATACACGTGACAGGTACTTGTTATTTTTTTTTTTTAAGATCAACAATACTGTTTATAATCAAATGACAAATTTTGTAAAGATCTAAGTGAGAAATCAGATAAGTCTCATGATGCAAATGGACACTATCCACTGATCATTGATAATAAGGGTACATGAAAAGAATGGGATCTTAGCTGAGGTTAAGTTTCTTTTCTCATTGTTTTTAAATTGTTCATTACTTTTTAAAAAATGGTCAAATTGTAAACTCTCAGGCTCTATTGCTTTTATTAGTCTTGATTTTCAAATATTTTCAAACTTACAGAAAATTTCCAAGAATCATTGAAAGAATTCCCATTTTTACCCCTTACCCAGAATCACCAGTATTTGACATTTTGCCACATTTCCTTTGATGATAATTTATGTATACATACACATAATATATGTATGCATTCACACATGCTTTTTTTTTTAATCATATGAGAATATATTGCATAAGTTATGTCCCTTTACTCCATAGTACTTCGACGTACATTTCCTGAAAACATAGATATTCTCCTGTGTAGCCACAGTAGCCATCGAGTTCATGGGCCATACTATTATTTAGTCATATTATAATCCATATTTTAATTTTGTCGATTGTTGCAGTATATTCTTTAGAGCATTTCCCTCTCCCACCCCCAACACCAGGCATTCAGTTGTGATGTCTTTCTTAATCTGGAACAGTTCCTCAGCCATTTCTTGGCTTTCATGCCACTGCTATTTTTGAAGACTATAGGCCCTATCCTACTTTTTAAGTTCCTAAATTAATTAAATGAGGCAAGGAGCCTTCTTTTTATAGTTGGTTGTCACTTTTATGTACACCCTAAAATTTAGAGTATCCTGAGTTATTTTAAATTTAAATAACATTGCTTATATACCTTTTTTTTTTAAAGTGGACTTTGAAGTATAATAAAAAAGTGCATAAATTACATGTACAGCTTGGAGAATTTTCACCCAGTAAACACACGTATATAATTGGTACCCACAAACAACAAAAAGAAATCCAGAAATTCCCTTCCCCACTATATTCTTTTCTAGCCATTAAATCAGTATCTACAGATTTTTTTCCCCTTGTTTTTTGTAGTCATGTATATGAAATCATGAGTGTGTATTCTTTACAGTCTTCTTTCATTTAACATGATTGTGACAGTCATCCATGGTATGGTATATAGCAGTAACTCTATTCTATTATATAAATTTATCATAATGTATTTAACCATTTTACTATAATAAAAATGCCTTGTTTCAGGTCATCTTTGGGAATTTAAGTATATTTTGATGAATTATGCAAGTGACTCTTGAACTTCTCTGATATGCTAACTATTGCATGATATTTGATTAATATACTCCCTCATTGTTTTAGTATTTACCATTTCTAGGTACAACACAGCTTTTGAAGGATATTTTCCTTTTTTAAAACCAGTTGTCATTTTTTAAAATTTTAAAATCAATTTTAATGAAACATATTCTTAAACCAT
Organism: Chaetophractus vellerosus; assembly: GCA_004027955.1. Taxonomy (NCBI): domain Eukaryota; kingdom Metazoa; phylum Chordata; class Mammalia; order Cingulata; family Chlamyphoridae; genus Chaetophractus; species Chaetophractus vellerosus. The sequence continues at coordinate 4,170 of PVKH010004523.1, read as the reverse complement.
ACAATTCATCTAAAGTGTATAATCAGTGGCATTTTATATAGAGTTATGCAGTCATCACTTCAGTCAAAATTAGAACATTTTCATTACTCCAAAAAGAAAAGAAACAACAAAAAACAATCACATCTTAATCCTTTTCCTTAGTGGTCACCTCTCAATCTCCCTATCCTTTCCCTGCCATTCATAACTGCTAATCTTTTTCAGTCTGCGTAATTTTTTTGTATTTACATTTTGTATAGATGGAGTCGATCAATATATAGTACTTTTTGACTAGTTTCTTTCACTTAGCATGCTTCCCTTTTTTTTTTTAACCATTAATGGAAGATTATTAATACATCACTGTACACTACTGTCCATAGTTTGTTTTGGTTGTATTTTTGCTGAAATATCATCCTGGTATTAACCACCTGGAACATTAACATACATTTGTTCTGTTTCAGAGAAAAATATTCTTATATATGCAGTATTAACCATACTCCTATTTCACTGGAGGGTTGAATATTCTATATAGTTTCATTTTGTTTCATTTATTTCATATTTTAGCTTTCCTTCTAGTGATGTACACGTCCTAAGATTTTCCCTTTCAACCACTATCATACCCATATATTAGCGCTGCTAATTACAAACCCTATGATGTTAGGCAGTCATTATTTAATCATGCTTTTTAAGGCAGGGTGCATCAGCCCATTTCATATTTTCCTAAGAGTCTCTAAAATGTGCTGTTCTTTTGACATGACAGTATTGTTTTTTTGGGCTATTGCTGGCTTAGAAAGTAGTAGTTATGTTTCTCATTTAAATCTGCCCTCAATTCAATATAACTATAGTTTTGTTCTTTTAGCCCTGGTTTCCTGAGGTTTGTGAGGGTTTTGTGTGGCATGTCTTCAGACGAAAGGAAAGCATTCCTACAGTTTACCACTGGTTGTTCAACCCTACCCCCAGGTGGACTGGCTAATCTGCATCCTCGGCTCACAGTTGTACGCAAGGTACAAACTCTCTAGCTAATGGGGAATCAGAATTGAATTTGGTTACTTAAAGATTGAAAGAAAGAAATATTTAAAGTCGTGATCTTCTGTCTTCCTGTAGGTTGATGCTACTGATGCAAGCTATCCATCAGTGAATACGTGTGTGCATTATCTTAAGTTGCCTGAATACTCTTCCGAGGAAATCATGAGAGAGCGCCTGCTAGCTGCTACAATGGAGAAAGGCTTTCATCTTAATTGAACTTTGAAGTGCAATGGGAGACATCAGAGACTTTAAAAATACTAGTGAAGCCTCTTGTGTTTGTGTGCAGAGAAGTACATGACCCTCCATGCTGATGACACTTGCCTTTTTTTTCCACCTTTAAGGCTTTAAGAACACGTGGAATAAGTTTGTTAGCTGCTAATGACAAAACAAATCCTTTAACTACCCAGCCAGCAAGTATATAGCACAGAACACTGTGTTGCTACAAGGGCTTACGTGACTGGAATAAGGTGGTCCTACTTGACTGTTCCAAAGAGCAGCTTCTCAGATCTTCAGTGTTCACTGGTAAATTTCTAACAGTGTATTTGTGTAAAGTTTGTCATTTCATACTCCATACACTACAGTTGCCATCACTCATCCCTGTTTTGCTGGCTTCTAAGCTACTTGGTCAAAAATCCTGCTTCCTTAAAACATAGAGAGTTAACAAGCATCTCAAGCTTTTTCTTTTCCTTTTTAATGATGCCTGCACTATCAGAGTACTCTAGCATTCTCTCTTTTGTTTGGCATATAATCATGCACAACCTTTTTATTTCTTTGAGGTGGGAGTATATTTTTATTTCCTAAATGCTGTACTATAAAGATCAAATTCTTAAGTGTGTTTGTGCAGCTCAAAAATAAAGATATATTAAGAAAAGAAAAAAAAAACACTGGTCTAGGTGCAAGACACACTTAAAGCAAGTTTTACTTTTGGTTGTATTTTCTTTGTATATTATAAACATTTATTTAACTTGTTGCAGTTTGAAGTAAAAAATTTCCAAAATGTATGCTCAACAATAATCATTAAAAGGTTTGCAGCGTACAAAATTGTGTCATGTGACTGTTTCACTGCCATTTCCTCAGACTTGAGAGTTTAACCAGATAATTATTTTGAATCATTCAGATTTAGTTTTTTTAAATTACTATATGAAGAAATGTATTTTTCTATGGTCAATATACTTACTGAAAATGGAAGGCTTGAAGAAATATATATTTACATGCTTATTTGTGATCCAAATGTTTTGTTGAGTCTACCTAGAAACTATCAAGTTATTTGTGTTCCCTTCCCTTTTTTTTTTCCAAGGAGGTACTGGAGATTGAACCTGGGACCCTCATGTGGGAAGCCAGTGCTTGACCACTGAGCCACATCAGCTTCTCTGCGTTGGTTTTTTTCACTTGTTTATCTTGTTTGTTTCTGTGTTTTTGTTTTTTTTTTTCTTCAGGAGGTACCGGGAACAGAACCTGGGACCTCCATGTGGGAAGCAGGTGCTCAACAGCTTGAGTCACATCCTCTTCCTATGTTCCTTTTTAAACACCTTACAATTGTGTCTGCAGGGATATGTAAATCTAAGACCCAAGAACAGTTTTTGAATGTTGTGTTAGTGTGAAAGGAAATCACTGAGATTTGAGTCTTTTTTTTTTTTTTTTGGTTTTGAAGAAGGGGCTATATTTCCATTTTCCAACTTCCGGTGATTACCACATCTGTGTATAAAGGTGAAATAAATGCCACTAGTCTGATGTAGCCAAAATGGCTTTTTTAGAAATCCAAAGTATGTTTCAAAAGTGCCCATTATTTACCTGTTTCAAAGGTACATTCCCTTTCTACATTAGAAAAGCTATCTCCCACTACAAACAATGACTTGAGTACTGTTTTTGTTTGCTGCATGAGAATGTTGTTTCTGTGTAATCAGAGGCAGCATCTAAATATTTCACGTCTTTTGTCAGCGTCACAGTTCTCTGTGAGAATGAGTTAAAATAAAGCACAATAGCAATATTGAAATGTATGATCTATTGATTTCAATAAAGTCAAGAATACATGACTAAAACTTTATACAACCATTAGAATTAAGATCCAGTTTATATGTTGTAGTCTTACCATTGTTTAAGACTTCTAAAATGTCTGTTATTGGGCAGCTTTTACCAAGAATAGTTTTGCCCAGGGGTCAACAAATTATGGCCTGCCATCTGTTTTGTATGGCCCTTGAGCTAATCATGGTTTTGAAATTTTTAAATGCTTAAGAAAATCAAAAGAATATTTTTGATATGAAAATGATATGAAGTTAAATTTCATTGTCCATAAAATTTTATTAGAACACAGTCATGCTCATTCATTTACATATTATCTATTGCTGCTTTCGCACTACAAAAGCAGAATTGAGTCGTTACAGCAAAGACCATATGGCCCACAAAGCCTAAAATATTTACTATTTGGCCCTTTATAGAAAAAGCTTGCTGACTCTGGTCTAGAAGATTGCTACAACAAGTAAAATTGATGAGTCTTATAAAATCAGTAACTGTTCAAAATGTCAGAAAGTCTTGCAGAAAGAAGAATCCAGGAGCAAAGTAAAGCTGGCCAATCTGAGACTTCTGTTTCATGAATATGAAACTCACTTAAAACTGGTTATCACATTTCAGCAATAAATCTGAAGTGAGATAACACAATTGTAAAAAAAAAGTCACATTACAGTTCACTTTATATAAGTCAAGTGTTACAGGACATCTTCTGGGGTCTCCATATATATACTAGGTTCTTGAGAATTTTTCCTAGTATTTTAAAAACTGTACTCTCAAGGTATTAAAATCTGTGCCAAGATGTAATTCAATTACTATTTTGGTGTGACCCAAAAATTAATTTTGTTTCTCCCTAGCTACTTCTGGTGTACCACTTTCAGCCGCTATCTGAAAATGCTATTGATTAAGTGCCTACCAACTAGGACGGTGTTTCCCAACTAATGTCTCAAAAAGACCTCCAAAGTACTTTGGTCTACACTGGGGCTTTCCCCAGAACCTTGACTGCCTAATACAAAGGTGGATCTACACACACACACACCTTGCTTGTTTCCACATGTCTGAAGCCTTTCCTCTGCCTTCCTGAATGAATCCAAAACAACTCACACACACACACACCTTGCTTGTTTCCACATGTCTGAAGCCTTTCCTCTGCCTTCCTGAATG
>PVKH010004522.1:0-23248 GCA_004027955.1 Chaetophractus vellerosus | reverse complement strand
TTTAGACATTTTGGTCTCAGAAGAAAGAAAGCAATGTGTTTCCTATTGGTATCACAGTTAGAGTTAAATTTACATCTTTATTACATATAGCACTTTCATAATATTAATTTCATTTTTAAAGTTCTGAAAAAAATGTTCACACTATTCTTTCAGTAGGTCATGATTCAATCCCAGTGAGCTGGTGTGCTCATTCAGTAAGCATTTATTGAATCAAGTCTGTGTTTGTGTGTGGATTTGTCTACTCTCATGTAGACATTACAAACACTACACACACACATACACATACACACACACATGCAGGGCCTTCTTTTAATTTAAGCAGAAGGAAATCTTTAGTGAGAAAAGTGTGTGTGTGTGTATAAAACTAGAAAGTTGAAATGAAATAAAGATAAATACTTGAACGTTGGATTCCTAAGACACGTTTTAAAAAAATCAAAGTGAACTTAGGTGAGTCTTCCTGGAGAAATGGATCTCAATCTATGGGCTTTATGGGAAATGGAAGGAAAACATCCTCAATTTATAGAGTGTTGCCACTTTTGGGGGTTAATTAATTAGGCAAAGTGACAGTTGAGATGAATCTCAGTGTACAACCTTGGAATACTCTAGATTTGGAATCAAAGGAAACAGGACCCAGTCTCCGCTCTCCTTCTAGCTGGATGACAGAGCAGTCACAGCCTCTGATTGCCTCAGCTGTCTCCTTTGTAACCTGAGGGGGTGGAGGAAAGCCTCAAAGGTTTCAAACGTGTGCCTGTAGGCCAGACTCACCTACAGGCATGTTTTCTTCAGAGAATTGTAAAGAATTGTGAGTCATGGTTAAAAACTGAGACGGTCCCATTTGAGCTTCTCTTGAAAAATGAAAAGAACCTACATTCTTCCATGGCCACTGACTTCCCAAGCTGAGTGATGGCTTCCCTCTGGAAAAGGCAGGGTACGCTAAGCCGCTCCACGCCCTACTGGTCCCTCACACTGAAATGACATGTGAGTTACCAATGATCATCATGCCAACATTTTCCTTTTTCTTTTAAGTACTTTTCTGAATGTATGTCTACCCAAACTGGTAAAATGAAATATAAGTCAGGAATGGCATTTGCCTTTTTCCTCAGACTCACTTGTAGTCTCTGTCTGGGGCCTGAAGTCATTTGAATTTGTAATAACAAGTCTAGGAGATTCTTTGGTTAAAAAGCCCAAGTTGTTATAATGCTCCAAAAGTTCCCACATGATCTGGTCCTCTGCCACCTTTTGGAGTTCATCCCCTGGCTCACTTTTCTTTACCATCTGAGTGACCTTGTTGTTTCTGAGACCCATCAAGAGTGCCCTTACCTGATACTCTTTCTCCTGCTGAACCGGTACCAATAATGCCACCAAGCAAACTCATTGCATGGTCTAAGCAATGATCTCCTTCCAGTGTTGGACAACTATTGACCTACTTGAATTTTATTTTGTCATTCTTATCCTGCCTATCTTCAGAATAGACTTGGGGTGATTTTATTTGTACTTCACTCTGGGCCAACTTTACTGTTCTGAGATTTTGAGCTTAATGACATGCTTGCTCAATAGCCTACAATGTTTTTGTTTGGTTGTTTGTGTTTATTTGTCAAAACTCTAGAATATCAGTCATGTTCAGCAGCCTTGAAAATCTCAGCCCCTTGAATTTACTTATTTACAAGGTTGGGACAAAGCTTTGACGTCAGGGAAATTTGATAGTATAGAATCCAGTAGCCGGAGAGCAGATGTGGCTCAAGCTGTTGTTGAATATCTGCTTCCATATGGGAGGTCCCGGGTTCGGTCCCCGGTGCCTCATAAAAACAAAAAAAGAAAGAAACAAAGAAACAAAGAAACAAACAAAAAACCAACTCAAGGGAGCCGATGTGACTCAATGGTTGAGCACTGGTTTCCCATATAAGAGGTCCCAGGTTCAATCCTTGGTCCCTGGCACCTCAGAAAAAAAAAAAAAAAGAAAAGAAAAAAAAATCCAGTGTTCACTAGACTGTGAGATTCTTTGTGACACAGGCTGGAACTTGATCACTTCTCTATCATCTAAATAGACACAGGAGAAGCAGAAATTATTCAGTAAACTGAGTTGATTGAATGAATGTAACCTAATGGGTTGGATCTCTCCAGACAGTGACTGAATTACAGAGGAAGCTAAAAGATGGCTGTTGGTGTTCACAGGCCTGTGGGGAGGAGGGCGGGTGCCTTCTCTTGTGGGGACTCACCTCTGGTGAACGGGAGGCCCATCTGCTAGGGCCCATCTGTTCTCCTCAGAAAGAAACCGCTCATACTCACCACACTGATGTTTACACGGCACTGCACACTCTCAGTTTTGTAAACTGTGGGGCTTGGTAACCACTCAAGCTTTATGATAATATTTTTTAAATTAGTCACAAGTTTCTTAATATAAGCAATGTTTTTTATTATGATCTCAAGACAAAAATGAAGTGATACACTTATAAATAGAGTCACAAGGCAGTCATGTTTACTTGGTGAAGGTCCAAAAATAGTTGGAATGAAATCTGAAGGAAAATGTAGAACAATACTCCCTTTTTATTCGGGGGGTTATTCCTTTTGTTGTAATATGGATCAAGCAGTGTTTGTCAGTAAATTGTGAGGATATGGTCAAAACGTCAGATGGTTTGGCTGTGGTAACCATGTGATCTGTAAAAATCAGGATGACAAACACTGATTGATTTATGTGATTAATATTTGTAAAAACCCTCTACTTACTACCATGTTTAACTTCCGATTCCCTTTCATTTCAGTCAGAACCATTCCAGGTTGCCTCAGTGCTCGGCACACTAAGTGGCTGTCCACCTGCTGGTAAACGTTCCTTCATTGTCAAAACTAGGGTGTTTTCAAAATGAGTTTGTGATTAAAGAGAATGGCGTAAGGAAATTTGGCAACACTGATTTAAATTGCCAACCCACCTTTTTCGGTAGCATAACAAAACATCAGAAGTTTAACATTGCAAAACCCCCATAATAAAATTAGAAATTACATTACAACAAAATAAAGACTCCTTTTATTTTACGTGTGTGGTTGTAGGTAGACTTACAGGCACACAGTTCTCAGACACCTTGGCAGTCTGAATGCCATTCTTAACCCCAGGACCCACACGATGGGAGGCAACCCTGAGAAGGAGGAGCTCAGAGGGGAATTTTCAGGGACCCAATAAGCCAGAGGGTGTAATCCAGAAGTTTGTCCATAAGTTACCAAATTGGAGAGAAGAGTGATGGAAGCAATAGCCAGGAGTGGAGTCCAAATCAGAAACACCGGGTGAGGGTGAGGAGAAAATGGATCCATTATTATAAGCGGAGTGCCTTGGGGGAGAGAGAAACAGAGAACAGGTGGTGAGCAGCAGTGGAAATAAAGTCCCAACACTGGGCATTCAGAGTGTTGATCCTTGTCTGGAAGGGGTAGCCTTAAAGGAGACAAAGTGCCTGGACATTGAATTTTACTCTAACTTCCATTCTTCAATGTCCTGTCAGTGAAGGAAGGGCAGTAGAAGAAATGGAAAGATAGTTTTTCCAATAGTATACACTCAGAGACAAATACACAGACACAGGCCCAAACAAGTTGGACGCTAAGAAATGATTCATTTATTCATGCAGCCATTCATTTATCATTTTTGCTGTATCTGTATATCTTTACTCGAAATAATTTAAAATTGTTTCTGGAAATCAAAAGTGCAACAAATGTAAGAAAATGTTTATATTTTTCCAACTTGCCAATCCTTGAATTTAAGTAGGTCTAGGCAAATAATACCTATAATCAAAATATTTACTTTAGGCTCATTTCAAAATTAAAAAACATGCCTCATAAACATCAAAGGAACCTTAAGTTGGAATCAGTATCACAGTGTTTAACTGACTGAGCTTTTTTTTCCTGGTTTGGACCAGAATGTTACGTGGTCTGTTAAAAACCCATCATTTTTCCACATATGTTAGGAACAGCCATTCAATGTATTTGCTTTCTCTTACATGTGATTTGTGGTGTCTCTTTATCACACACCTCAGTGAGATCAAATAAAAATCTAGATAAATATACTAGGCTAGACTATGATTTTAACAAGGACAGAAGGCAGGCCACCCTATATTACTACTCAAAAATGGGAAACAGCAAACATAAAAAGCATACGATAAAAGCTGTAAGGCGTGAATTGACACATCTATATTTAATAGAGGACATGTTAGTTTACCAATAAAGAAAACTGCATTTTAAGGGATCAAGTCACACACAGTCTGCACTCGCATGAATTTTTCAATACCCAAGTGATGGTAGAAAATGATTGATCTGGACATTTACAAGGCGGCTCTGGACATTTCTTATTTAACTAGATTTTTTCCCCTTACAGCCTGGGAATAGAAAGGTTTATCATTTTCATAACTAGAGTTGTATTTCAGAGGGGTGCTGGGTTATGAGTTTCCTAACATGTTTTATTTATAATAAGAACCCCAGAAAAATACCCTGAGAGAGCTTTTTCAAGTCAGGTTAAAGGAAAGAAAATGCTACTTTTCTTAGTTTTGGAACAGATGAAAATGAGGGCCCATATCATGGCATATATAAGAAAGCTAAAATTTCAAAGTAGCTAATAATCATGCAAAAGCTCCTTCTACAATGGATGGTCTTTGCTTGAGAATTTAAAACATGATTTTTTTTCAAGCAAAATTGTTTTTCTCCTTTTATTAGGTCCCTTTTCACTGGTCTGAACATGGCTCTCCCTTAGCTATAGAATATCAATTTGTATGATCCATATTTATTGATCTAGCACTAGAACAATCTGCTTTTGGAGTATCTTTTACCTGTAAGCAGAGGAGACTGTTGTTTAGGGGGCTTTATTTAAGAGATACTGAAAAGATTTTACTCTATATTGCTGTTGCCCCACTGCCCATCTCAGATGCCTCCTCGTCTATAATGAGGCATATTCAATTTGACAGTGAGCATGTTAGATGAAGACAGTTCTTCTCTTTTGCTGTATCAAGGCACTCTCCTTAGCAATTACCATGACTAAAAATGGATCTGATTAGAAAATGTAAGAGAACCGGAAGTGTTTGCTGAGATAATACATTAACTATTTTTTAAAAATACAAATCAAGAAGTCCTTCTCAGGCTTTTCTAGCAAAATGGCTTTTCTAACAAAGAAAAGTGAACAGTAATCTTGATGGGTAGGGTGTCATTAAAGGGTCTGTCACAGAGATAAAATCTGGAAGTCTCCTGTTTTATCCTAATACTTCAGGTAAACTTGCCTTCTACTCACATTCTAATCTATCCTAAACCTATTTATTATTATTATTATTATTATTATTATTATTATTATTATTATTGAAAATTGTACCTTCTCCAAAGCCTCAAGTAAATTTGATTCTCAAACGGGGACAATATAATACTTTCTTCCACCAAGTTACAGTTTTTTAAATAAAATCCTGTTATACCTTACTATTCCAAAATTACCATGATTAAATCAAAGTAGAGAAATATACAGAGTCCACATGGATATTTCAAAACTTTTTCAACCAACAAAATAATATCCCTTAATTATCAAAGTAAGCAGAATCAGCCCTTAATTTACTATGCATTGCATTCTGAACTGAAAATTTTAGAACGTTAATTTTCTTGTGAATTTTAGTAGTGTCTGATTTGAATGGACAGTTTCCTTCTGAATGAAGACTTTGGCAACCAGTGAGTCAGCATTTCATATGATTAATTGAATGCCACTTTAGCAGGCTGTGGGTTGGAGACTAACAATGGCTCAGAATTACTGTGCTAATCCCAACTTGAAATCCATTTAGGAGCACAAGTTGTAAAGGAGCAAGAATCCGCATGTAGGGAAATCATCACTGAGCCATTATCACTCTCACATCATCTGCTTCCTAATTACACTATAATTAGATCAGGGACAATTACTTTTGATTTCTATTATTATTGCTTAGAATACCTTGTAATCTTAATGCTGTAAGAAAATTTAAAGCCTCTCAATTTTAACTTATTCAGAGGAGGTAACAGAGGACAGAATGTTTAAGTGACCTGACCAAGAAGAGATCACACAGACAGTTGTTAACACTATTTAAATTAATTATGTTTTTAAATATTATGTCGTTCTCGTATTTTGTGTGGAATATCCCCTATATTTCACCCTGTTGAGAAAGCAAGCCAGTAATTGATTTTCTCTTCCTCTAGTAGGCACCGTTCTTATGCCAAATGCCAATTGCTCCCTGAAATTGTTACTTAGACACTTATTTTTGTTTTAACCCCTACCCCATCACTGTGTGGTAGAGGCTCATTGAAGGGTCATGTCTTCCTATTGCATCCTTTATCCCCGTATTAGTCAGGGTACTCTAGGAAAACAGAACTGACAGGAGATTTCTGTAAATAGTATGAGTTCTTATGAAATTGTCTCATGCGACCCTGGGGATGTACAAGTCCAAATTCTGTAGGGCAGGCTGCAGGCCAGGGGCTCTGATGAAGGCCCTTGATGAGCTGTCCAAAGTAGAGATGGGAATTCTCTCTCTAAATGCTGAAATCACTTCTCTTTTTAAGGCCTTCAACTGATTGGATGGGACGTCACTTATTGCTGAGGGCAGTCTCTTCAGGTGATTGTAGATGTAACCTGCCATCACTGATGATTAAAGTTTATGAAAAGCCCTTGTATTACAATTAGCCCAGTGCTTGTTTGACCAAACAACTGGCCACCATTATGGAGTTGACACATTAGCCTAATCAACATACCGCCATAGCCCCTGGCGCAGTGACTTGACCCTAAGGGGAATTCAAGTCATGAGTATTGAATGGTTATTGTATTCCAAAACCAGTTGTCCAGAATTCTGGACATGCATTTCTTGATCCTCTTTCTTTAAATTAGATACATCTACTTGGCATATTCCCAGTCAGTTCCCTATGCTGTCATTGCATACACATAATCGATTTCACACGTACACACAAAGGCTCAATTTTATAACCCTGCTGGTAATGTAAATTCTAGGTCAGAGTTCGTGTTTTTGAACAGCCTGTATTAGCCATTCTCTGGTAGTTATTTCCTTCACTTCAGGAAGCTGTGGAAGGCACCTCCCATGCTGCCCATGTTCACTCCTCTGTCAAAGGTTGGCTAATATATTGGATGGAGCTCTTTCTCTTACAGGGTGTGAATGAGCTGTGAATTCTCCTTCTTTCTACTTAATAAAAAGGGCCTAACACTTGTCCCAATCCTGTCCATTTCCCAAGTGAGCATGATAAGAATGAGAGGAATTTTAGTCACACTAACTTTCAAGAAATCCAGGTGACAGACGTCAAGATAAACCTGATGAAGAAAATGAATGCTAGGAGGAATTTGGGAAACAGATAAATGAAATGATTGAGATTTAGGGAAGTAAACATGAAATAATTACATTAAGAGATAGACCTCAGATTCCCAGGGCTGCTGGGCTGTCTGGACACAGTCTTTCAGGTGAGGGAGCAGGAGTGTATACAGGAAATTGAACTTCCTGGCAGGGACACTGTGTGTTCCTGGGGTGGACAAGCTAGGGTCTGAAGCTTTATTTAAGGTTTTGTTTCACCTACAGCCATGTATTATTTTCTCAGTTAGGGCCTCCCACGAGGCTGATAAATAAAAATTTTCAAAAATGTCAGTTACTTGCATGATATTTTAACAGGTTGTTAACAGAGGGTCATTAAAGCAAATTTTTAAATGAAGGGGAAAATTAGCTTTTACTATTAAAACAATTATCTTCCTTAACAGACTTTCTTGGCTTGCATGGTATATTTTACCTGAAACCTCTCTTTTCCTCAATAAAAATGTTTAGAGATGTATTTTTTAATTCATGCTTGACAATATAGCTCAAATAAATTTGGCAGAAAGTATAAATGTTTTTGGACACATCTACAAGAGGAATAAGAAATTTGGATTATAAGCTTAGCTGCTTTAGATAAAACCATCCCCTTCATCCCTTTGTGAGATTTGGCAGAGAAAATGTTCACCTGAATTTTTTATTGTAGGTAAAATATTTTTGAGGGGACATTAGGTGGGATGAGGGGCAATATTGTAATAATTTGTTATCTATACAAAATAGTTGAAAAATGACTACTTTCAGTCTGGATCTAGATAGTAAGAAGTGGCAAATGTAGAAATATTTGCTCTGGATACTTTTGGTTTAAGATCTTTCCAGTATAATTTCAACTTTCTTTTTCATATCTAATTAGTTTTGCTCAAACATTAATATTAATCTTAGTCAGTAGGCAAACACAATTTGGGACATTTTCAGGCCTTTATTATTGAACTTATATTAATTTTTTCCATGTTGAGCTTTGCATGATTATTAGGACTATTCATTAAGCTGGCAGTCAATTTGATACATTTATCTAGCTTGATTGGCAGAAAGTCATATTGAGGTAGGAAAAGTGGAGATGTTGGAACAATTATGGAAAAGAGGTCAGATGATAACAGTTTTAACAAATTGATCCAGATTTTTAACACTAAGTTAATTAGCCTTGGGACATGCCATGGGCTTTGGGAAGGCTGGGACACAAATCAAATACAGGAGACCCAAAGGCTTAAAAGGGAATGTATGTAGCAGAGCATTTATAGTTGTAGAGAATGAATTTCAACTGCACACAAAAAATGGTTAATTCAGTCAATAACTATATTATTCAGCCAAAGGGGTGCTGATGCAAAATACCAGAAATCTGTTGGCTTTTATAAAGAGTATTCATTTAGGGTAGAAGCTTACAGTTACCAGGCCATAAAGCATAAGTTACTTCCCTCACCAAAGTCTGTTGCCGCTGGTTGGAATGTGGAACAAGACGGCTGCCGACATCTGCCAAGAGTTCAGGCTTCCTGGGTTTCACTCTTTCTGGGGCTCATTCCTTTTGATACTCAGCTCCTCTGTTTTCTCCACAAGGCCAGTTGTAGACTCTCAGACAACCAACTGTCTCTGTCCCTAGGGTTCGACTCTCTCCGTGCTCAGCTGCTCCGTTCCTCTGTGTGCTTACTTCCCAGGCTCCAGCTCAAAACTCCCACTCTCTTCTCTGCCATGTAGTTTTCTCACCTTGGTGGGTGGGGACTCAAAGTCCTACTGACGTGGCCCAATCAAAGCCCTAATCATAATTTAATCATGCCCAGAGGAAGAGACCAGTTTACAAACATAATCCAATATCTATTTCTGGAATTCATAAACAATGCTAAACTGCTACAATAACCCTCATAAGAAAGATATAGACTCACTAAATGGAAATAATGGAGATTAGGAGTGTCATATGGATAATATAGCTATCCATATGGTTATTGGGAAAGTATTTTAACTATAACCATATAAATATAATGCAAAGATACACAAAGATGTAGTAAATTTAAATTCACTAATGAGATATATTTGAGGAATAAATAAAATTAAATATGTATTTTACCTTTTTACATATAATTTTTATTTTATTAACTTGAGTAATTTTAAGAAATCAAGTTCAGATAAGGTCAGACATGTATTTATTGGACTTACAATGATGGTATGGGACTTACAGATGCGCAATAAAAACTTCCAGGTGAAATATCTGCAGGTGGAATATTTGAATCCCCAATCAATTTTGTTTTTCTCTGCCTATGTCTCTGTGCATGACAGTCCCTGTTAATTTTTTCAAGTGGGTAATGATTGATATTCCCCTTGACTCATTTGATAGCATCTAACAAATTATTGAATTTGGGGGAAATTCTAGAAATTAATTTGAGCTCCCCAGGGGTAGATGCTAGATGCTATAAGTACAAAACAGTATTTTTTATTGTATTCACACGAAATATTTGTCCTTCTATATAACTAAACATTAAAATAGGCAATATTGCTAGTTGCATATGAAGGTGGACAACACTGTTAATGGCTTAGCAACTCTAATAAAGGAGAGGCAGAAGCACTTTTTTTAACAGTTAAAAAGCCATCTAGATCTGGATGACCTACTGAGAAGGGAAAGACTAATGCAAAACTTAGAAGAGGAAACAACTTGAATTTCTTAAGAGATATTTTAATTTTTTTCTTGAAAATCATTTATGGCTTCCCTAGGAGTTTATGTGTTGGCATTGCCCTTTGTGTTTCCAAAGTTTGGATGGTTACTCGAGGCTGATAAACTTGTTGGTGACAGTCTCACATCTCACACAAAGGGAGCCTGGGGATTGGCATCAGTTCCTTGTGGGTCACTTAGATCAGCTTAGACATTGAACACAGCTCCTCTCTTCACCCTGGCTAGCTTCTCATACCTGTCTTCCTGTCATCACTAAAACCTAGGTGAGGACAGGTGCTCAAGGTGGAGGGAGAATATGAGAGCCAAAAGAACCATTCCCTCTTCTGGACCAGATCTCTGAAATACGTGTGTTAATGACAGTTTGTGAGATGGATCGTCACATGTCTGCATGTTGTGTAGAGGGCGTGAAGGTAGATGCAGGAGATAGAAAGGAGCAGATAGAGAAGAGTTGTTGTTTTCTGTCCTAAACTTTATCCTTGCCTCGGTTCTCAGAACCTGACACCAAAAAAGTATTGAGAAGATCCATACAAAGAACCATTTTTCTTTAAAGGTTTTCACTACCAGGTTTTGCAGAGCAAGCGTTATCCTAGACCTAGCTGCTCTGTCCCCTTGGACTCTACTCTCTGTGCTAGCTGCATGTCATCATTTATTGCTTGAAAGCTCAAAGTAGCAATTTTTATTCATCCATTTGAAAAAAATTACAAGTATTGTGTAAACAATTACAAGTATTGTACAAACAATGAACATGCTGGCTTGGCCCATTATTTGTAAGAAAAACATGTGGGTTTTTATGGAAATGGGTTACAGCTCTAGAGCTCTTGGCACAATTACAAGTATTTTCGGTGCAAATCACCAAGTTTATGTATTCCTTCTGTCCTAAAAGTGTAGTATGTGTAATTTAGCTAATGGTATTCCCATTTCATTTTCTAAAGATTTGTCACCTGATAATACCAGTAAAATTGTTTTCACCAGTGTACTACATACAACAGAATGATTCTTTTAAAAAGTAGTCTAACAATTCATCAATGATCATTCATAAGTCAAAAATATTAGCTATTTCATCCCTAATTATCATTGCATATAAAAATTTCTCAATCCACTATCATTTTTCATCCTTGACTCCTAATACAGAACAAATCTATTTGGTTAACTTATCAAATTTGTTAGTGTCAATGATGATTGTTTCAAGGGAAATCATCTAATTCAAGTTTGTTGCAATTTACTAGCTGTGTGACCTTAAGCAAACTACTTTTTGAGCCTACCAAGTTTGTAATGATGATCTAACAATATAATGCATGTAATAGTGCTTTACAAACATAAAGTGCTAAATACTTTTACTTTCATGTAATACTACACAGTGTCCATTGGCTAATGCAATGTTTGCTATACAGGATCTCAATATTTATTGAGCTAAATACCCATTCATTGATTGAATTGCATAATATATATTGTACAATATCTCTCTGACGCCTCAAAGAAAACCATGACTTAAAGTCTTTAATTATGTTGATAGATGGGAACTAGATAAATATATACCTCCTCACCAACTCAAGGATTTTTACTGAATAGAATTGTTTCTTTCTTTAGGAAGTGCTGGATTTTTTTTCTTTCTCTTTCTATTTCTTCCTCTCTTTCTTTCTTTCATTCTTTCTCTTCCTTTCTCTTTTCTTATTTTATTTTAAATCCAAAAACCAGTGGTTTACTGTGACAATTTGAAGAAACAAATTGTAAAAAGTCAGAAAATAAATCCCGTTAAGTTTTTGAATTTTAAAATTATTTTTTCAGTTATCTATACAAAGAAACACATCTTAACAATTGCTTATCGCCTCCACAGAGTTATTCTTACCTTGTTAAGTCTTCCACATGGATGACTAATTAATTGATTAGTGCAATTATTTGACAAATATGTTTTGAGGTCCTCCAACAAGCTCAACTAAATTGACAGTGTCCAGCACTATATGCTGGCCTTGCAAGCTTTATTCATGCCATAAGCAATTTGGATGTCAAGGAAGAGGCCTTCCCAAGGAAAGGTCTCGTGTCCATCTGAGAGCCTTGAAATCTGGTGAAGGTTAGAAATAGAATCATTAGGAATGTGCAATGGGGGAAATAATCCTCTGAGGTAGGTCAAACTCCATAGTATATAGTTGAAGATGTGCCTTAGAACCTTATACAGTAGTAAGAATTGAAAAAGGAGTCATAAGATTTGATAACTTACTGAGACTGATAAATATTCATAAGACATCTCTGTGTCGCGTGACAGATCTTATTTATAAGCTGGTCTCTGATGATCTAATGCAGAGGGCAGGGACTTCCTAGTGTCTGGCGTTAATGAAGAAGGCAAGAATTCTATGGGTAATATCCGCATCTCAGGAGATCAGTCCCTGATCTGTGGTATTTATGGCCCTTGGGACAGAGCTACATCCAAATTCTTGTGGGAAAGACTGTTGTCTGTTTCTGGGAAATTCCAAATTTGGTTTTGCTGGTCTCAGAATTTTAGATAACCAGTTATTTATCTAAAGCAGTATCCCCAACTTTGCACTCTGATCTGGACTTCACATATTTTGCCAGACAATGAAATATTGTACTTAAGTTACATCTAAATGCTGTGAAAAACCATATTTATTTTATATTATTCCTTAGGTATGTAAATAGAGTGGTATAAGAGAAAAGCTTCTTCTAAATAGAAACAAAAAAGCTTTGAATCAAATTTTTATAACTTCAGTTAGGCAAATTTATTCAGTAAGAAACAATGTGTTACTCAAAACTTTTAAAATTTGTTCTAGGTGTTATCACAAATACTATAAACTGGTTTTGTCTTAACAATGGGAATTTATGTGCTCACAGTTTTGAGGGTAGAAGTACACAATGAAGACATTAGCAAGTCTTGCTTTCTGCTGGAGTCTCTCCTGAGCTGGCTGACACAACCCTCGGGCTTCCTGGGCTTTCACCTCTGCCTCTGGCCACATGTCTCTTTCTGTTTCTGCTGACTTCTGGCTTCCAATTTTGTCTCTTTATAAGGCCCCTTGCAATGGTACTGAGGGATTACTACCTAGCACCAACCAGCAATGCAAGTGGAAAAAGACCTTGACCAAAAGGTAGAAAGGGTAAAGATAAATGAATTTATATGGCTAAGAGACTTCAAAATGAGTTGGGAGGTCACTTCAGAGATTATGCTTATGCAGGTCTCAGCAGGAGCTCATTGACTGCCAAAGTAAATATTAACTCAGATAGCGGGGGCTCCTGAGGGCTCTGGAGACATCCAGACACTATAGGCAGGGCAGACAGCTCAAGAGTTTGGCACCCTGCCATTGGGCCCTACTTTGGAATTTATGCTCCCCACTGTGATAGAGTTGGACTTAGTTGTGTTTTCCCTACACATGGCTCTTTTGCCCCTTCTATATGAACCTATAAATAGTACTAGGAGTGATAGGTGTATGACCATGAGTCTTAAATCTTTGGGCTATCCATGTGCCAGTTGGGCCCTGAATCTCAACGGACATTAACAAGTTGTTGCAAGGTGTTGCAACAGACTTGCAACACCTAGTCTCCAATTCATTGGATTTACCCAGGACAACTAACAAGGAGATGATGATGGACAATGACCATCCCAAGGAAAAGAGAGAGTCTGCAACTGTAAGCCAGAAAATCCCATCCATCTGCCCCATGGGATCTAAGCCCCTTCTCAATTAGAGGTGGAGTGGGCATCACCATCACAGAATCTTCAGAATTGGGGAATGGACGATAGACTAGCGTAGACTTACAGTTATTCCACTGTAGATTAGCAATGGAAGAACTTTTATTATGAATGTTGAGGTAGTGGCCACTGGAGGTTCTGGGGGAAAGGAGAGGGAAAAATGGGTGTAATTTGGGGCATTTTCAGGACTTGGGAATTATCCTGAATGACATTGCAATGACAGATCCAGGCCATTGTATATCTTGAAATAACTTGCAAAAATGTGTGGAAGAGAGTGTCAACTACAATGTAAGCTATAATCTACTCTTAGTGGCAGTGTTCCAAGATGTATTCATCAACTGTGGCAAATGTACCACGCTAATGAAGAATGTTGTCGATGTGGGAAAACGTGGGAGGGTTAGGGAATGAGGCATATGGGAAGCCCCTATATTTTTTGTGTAACATTTCTGTAATCTAAGTTTCTTTAAAAAAATAAAAATGAATAAGTATATTAAAAGAATAAAGTAATGATAATGATAACCAGGCATTGCTTGTTTATAACATACATAAAAGACATTGGACAAAAACAAGGATGCAGGGGAGAAAAGAGAGAATTTGGAAATATGCTGTCCTAGTGTCCTTTCACACACATGAAGTGATTGAACATATTTAGGGGTAGAATTAGATGATTTAAAAATGCTTATTGTAGCTTTTATAGCAACTTCTGAAACTTAATACAGCAGCAAATAATAAATATGTCAATAGATATGATAAATATCATAAAATGCCAACTTAAACCAATAAGTAGAAGAAACAATTGTGAAGTACAAGTGATAGTGGATGACAACAGGTGGCAAGGCCTGAATAAATGGCCTCAGATTCTTATCATTTGGGTGTTCTTCATTTATTTCCACAAATACCAATTATGTCAAGTCTGTGAAAAATGTTGTTCAAACCTTGTTTATTATTATTTATTTTTGTCCAATCTTCTATTGATTGTTGATAAAAAGGAATTTCAAACTATGTTTGTATTTCACTTCCTCTTGTAGAACTGTCAGTTTTCATTTCATATATTTTAAAGCTCCATTATTGGAGTCATATGCATTTGTTACTGTATTCTTTTCCTTGATTAACTGATCCCTTTATCATTATTAATTATGTATCTGTATTTCTCATAAAAGTCATTGTAATGAAGTTTGATTTGTCTAATAGTTAATAAAGCCAATTCATCTTTTTTAAAAAAAGACCATATTGCCTGATTCAGTTGGCCACACAATAACTAAAATAACAGCTTCAAGAGGAGATTGACCACTGTACCAATACGTTTTCACCTACAGGAACACGGAATAAGATTGAGAACATGTCTTCCACTGGGGTACACAATTCAGCCTACCACAAAAATCTTAAAGATAAAACCATTCTTTTTGTATATTAAGGTTACCAAGAAATATTCCCCTCTTTACTTTTCAGCAAGTGAGATAAGATTAGGTATGAAGAAAATCTCACATCAAACTTGAATTCCAAGAAATGAGCTGTTGGGTTATTCAATTTATTTCAGTAATTTTATGTTTTCACAATGTGCCTCTATTCCTAAATCATAATTGCTGCCTATAGATAAGGAGAGTGAATGTAAAATGAATAATATGATGTGCAATTGACCCATTTGATTTAACCTCTATTGGAAATGACTAGGATGTACTTCATCACTTTGAGGAGAGCTCTCCTATTTAATCCCGGTGGTAAGCTTTAGAAACATGCTATGATAAGTATAGAAGAAACAAGAATATTGAAATCACTGAAACTAAATTATTTTTTTTAATATATACAATTTATGCCAATTGCCAATTCTATGAAAATGTAGAGACATAGTTTCCTGTCATTTTTCATTCTCTTCAAGGAAAACTTAGTAGACAGTTGGGCCAATATGTTTCCCAAAGGTAAATTCTTTCCTTGATATTTTACTTAGCCTTTTATTTTTTACACTACAATAATGAAAACATCATCATTTTATTATGTCAGCTGTAATATATGTCTTCTTTAATTTCTTTAACTTCCTTTACCTTCTCATAAAGAGAAATATCCAGTTTTTATAACTTATTTACGTATTCAGGGTAAAATAGTTATTTAGTTCCAATCTTCATTGTAATCAGAGATTTATACATTGTAAAATTGAATTCCTTGTTTCTTCCAGATGACTGCATAGTGAATTGGATGCAGGATTTTTAGAAGGCCAAAGAATGAGGTTGGAGACATCACTTGTGTACGGAAGATTATGACCTGTTTTAGCTAAAATATAGCCACTCCCCGCCCCTTGGACTCTTAAAGTAAATTGCTTAATTTTTGCTGCATGTGCCTTGTCTATCAGGAAAGTGATGAACTTAATTAAACCATGACCCATAGGAGGATTTTATGCTCACTGGTTCATGTTTTGAATTGGATGCCCAAAATTAGAGAATCATATTCCTAATCTTTTAGGGACCTGAGCTAAAACATGGTCGGCAAGTGTTTATCTGTTGCTTATAAGGGTTTTGTGTGAGCTATGTGTTAAAGTCACGACAGTGAGAAGTGGTCCTTCTCAGGAGTATACTGCGAGGCCGCCGAGCGTGTCAGAGACAAGTGTACATTAACCGATTGCTCTGAGTGGTTGGAAAAAGGAGGGCAAAAAAGGCAGGATTGTGTTGGTATTAAATGTCACTTGAACATGTTATAGACTTCATAATACAGATTTTCACATTATACACTGTAGCTCATAGGGATTGGGGCTGTCAAATGAACACATTTTTAAAAAATTTATTTTTTTCTATTTCTGTATTGAAGTAGAGGATGGTAGGTGGTGGTGG
Organism: Chaetophractus vellerosus; assembly: GCA_004027955.1. Taxonomy (NCBI): domain Eukaryota; kingdom Metazoa; phylum Chordata; class Mammalia; order Cingulata; family Chlamyphoridae; genus Chaetophractus; species Chaetophractus vellerosus. The sequence goes on along the minus strand of PVKH010004522.1, from coordinate 6,742 downwards.
TGGTGATGATGATGATGATGGCCATGATGCCAGGAGTGGAGAGAAGGAGGGGTATAAGTTTCTTTGACAGCATGTGACTCAACCCAGATAAGGTGTGAAGAAGGAGTCAGGTGGGGAGAGGGAGTGGCTGGCTGCAGGGATAGTTTCAATGCAAACAGGAACCTTCTGTTAATTGCTCCAACATCTGTCTGTGGGTTGGAGTTTTCATGAGTCTAGCTAGAGTCATGCCTGCCAACATCTCAGAGCTCATTCTTACATTTTTATGTGTATGCCTTAAAGCACTTCTTTCTCACATTAAAGATGAAAAAAATTAGCAGAGGGAAGGTTCCGATTGGACACGACACATTGGTCATCCCCGTGGAACGTGGCAGTGGAGAGAGGGTGAGCTGGGTGATGTGCCTGGTGAGCTCCTCTGAGGACTTTGCACCAAGAAGGCAAGGCTGGCCCGTCAGCCCTCACTTTGGGACTCGGCCCTGGCAGCACACACTGGAAAATGTCTCACGGAGAGGCCTTGTTCACTGTCTCTCAGGTACTGATGAGACTTGGTAAACTACCTACTCTCTTCCAGGATTGGATCAACTAAAACTCTGCTTAGGTGATGGCCCTACGTGTCCTTATTTCCCCCGTCCTTTTTCTCCAACCCTTTCCATGGTCTTTTATTCCCTACTTTGAGGCTGAGGAGGTGCTTTATTTAGTACTTTCCTCACTGAAAACAACAACAACATTTTGGTTTGGGCCTCAAATGTTATCAGATTTGTGCTTTTCTTTTCCATTTGGATCTTCATTTTATTCAGCATATTTCTTCATTGAATTATTGCTGGTTTTTTTTTTGTTGTTGTTGTTGTTGTTTTTTGAGAAAACAGTACTTTTAAACCATTTGGCCAATATTCTTTAATGTAGACTCATTCTGACTCTGGAGTTTAATCTCAATCTTCCCAAATTTCACCAACTCATTCTAGTCATTCCTCCCACCAAAAAGTTAGAGTAGTATAGTGAAAAATGTATGCCTAACAGAGAAGCAAGAAAACAGATTTTATAATTGTGAATACATTATTTAAAATCACCCTAAGTCTCTGTATGGGTAAAGTCATTCAACTTAAGTTCTAAAATAAATCTTTAATTCAAAAACTTGGAACTGTATTTTCTTTTCTCTAGATTTCTCATTTGTCTTTAAAATAGGGCTTTTGAATTGATGAATGCACAACTATGTGATTATACCAAATACCATCGATTACACACTTTGAATGAATTGTATGCTTTAATAATATATATCAATAAAATTGATTTTCTTAAAAAAAATAGGGCTTCCAATTTCCCATCCAAGCCCACCTCATCCTTCTGCAAATTCAGTATCCCAGGCCTGTTCTTCAAGTGATTGCTTCTTCTCCAATGATATTAGCCTGACACTGAGGCCTATTCACATGCTGAACTCCAGTTCCCCAGGCCAAAATGATATCACTCAGATGTGTGTTTTTAAAAAATTTCATTCCAATGCCAGAGAACAAATACCTCACAGAGCACAAGAGTAGGTAGACACCGTTTTTGTAAAGCAGATTTTAAAACTTAATGTGTGATTATTTTGCTCCTGTGCCTTTATAATTTCTCCCTATCTTATTGACTCCTCTGCAATTTTCTCTTTTTAAATAATTTGAAATAATACTTAAAGTCAAAATGACTGCTGGATTAGTAGTCACTCTTGAAGCAAGAGAGGATTTCCATGCAGGTTAAAGAACTGTATGGTTACATGTATTTCAATGACGGGATCACTTAGCTGTTCACGGCAAGGCAGGAGCAGGATGTCTTCTAATAGAGGCAACGTTATTCCTAGTTTCAGCTCAGAGGAATGTTGAAAGCTACTGAGAGGGAAGACCTTGTCATGTGTAACATACCTTTGCTTTTATAATTGTTAACACACAAGTGTATACTCATGCACACATACATACATTTCCCTTTTCCCATTTCCAGGATTTAGAAAATTTTTTTCTTAACATAACTGTGGGCATATTCGCACTTATACATATTTATTGGACACCTACCATGTATAAGAATATTCGGGAGGGTGCAGTTATTACCTACTTCCCTTGTTAAAGCACCTCTGAAAAGTTTACCTGTATACATTTTTATTAGATTTAATGAGTAGCAGTTGGTTGCTGATAATTCTAGTGTTGCTACTGGAAATGATGTGATATTTTAAGAAATTCCTATCCTCCATGTGAGCTGTGAAACATCTGTTCAGACCAGAACATATCAGTTAAAGCTATATTTTGCTTCTCTCACTGTGAGTCCAGATGGTTACATCTATGTACTATGTTATGTTTCAATTATCTGTAGTAATTTATTTTAATTTTTTCTTTCAGATGTCTAATGAAACTAATTATATTAAGACAATAAGAACTCTTGTTTATAAGGCTGGAGGTGCTAAAAGTTAAAGGCCTTAAGTGTGTGTGTGTGTGTGTGTGTGTGTTTGTGTGTGAGTGTGTTTCCGCTACAATCCCTTATGGTAACAGTTAAAACATGTATATACCAGATATTAAAGAAAAGATGAAATATTGGTTTGAGTAGTTATTTTTTTTAATCCAAAATAAAAACATCAGAAATATAGCTTTGAGAAAGAAAATTATTGTGAAATTGTTACTTAATTAACACACTACATATTCCTTTATGGAAACATAATGATATTCTTCTCATTGATCCTTACAATAAGACAAATCATAAAGCTATTCAAATGAGTAAAGAAAATGCCAATATTCAAATAATTTTGCTCCCAAAATGATGCTACGTGATGATTTAGACAGTAATTCAAATGCTTTTGCACTGTTGTACCCTGTTTATTTTGTAAAGTGTGCAAACTGTCAGTCATTCTTAAACTGACATAATTTTTTCTCAGATGATTAAATAATTGCAAAGGATGTCAATTTCAGTATACTATAAATAAGGAAAGAGGAAAATAAAACTATGAAGTTGCTCTTTTAATGTAGTAAGTAGAACTTTAGTACTGAAATAGTTTGGTACTGACCATCATCTATTAAAAGGAAATGTACACTAAAGCCTTTTAACGACAGGAAATTGCACATTCTTTCTTTTTTTCTTTGAACTTGTGTTTCAATTTTATTTCTCCACAGCAATTTAACATAATGTAATATAGTTTTCACTTGAAAATCTTTTTATTAATAATTGTTTCTTATTTCCTTGTGAGAAAAAATATAAACTAAAAATAAAACATTTTTCATTGTGCCTAAGTTTTTGTATTGAATTATCTTTACAATGAATACCTGTACAAGATTGATTGAACTCAGAAATATATTATAAATTTGTATATTTAGAATATAAAAAGTAAAATTTAATTGGAAATGCATATCCTAATGAGATAGGGTTTTTTTCTCCTTAGTTTACAGATCAATGGCTGACTATCATTTAATTGACAGAATAATACAAGTGTAGTATTAAGTTTCTTGTTAGTTTTACTTTATTTTTATAATTGATGTAGACCCTGAGCAAACTTGGGATGTTATAGAATTCCACTGAGGTATTTGATAACTTTTTCTAAATTATATGCAAAATATTAGTGAGGTCTTAAAAAAATTATTTTTAACCCATCACTTGACAAGTCAATTAGGTTCCATTTCAAAACAATCATAAACCATATAATTTACAAAAAAACTGTGTGACCCAGTCATTAGAGTCTTAAATTTTCCCAACACATACAGAGACAGTTCAAATCGCTCCTTTTCTTTGTTCACGGAATGTTTCTGCCCACTAGGTAATGCGCTTGAATCATCCGGGCAGTGGCAGCCTGTCCCCACGCCTTTGGAATATGTCCTCGAGCAGAGCCGTTTTATAAAGTATGTACATGGAAGTGGAGGATCTGGAAATGTGGTCCTTTAAAATTCCATATCCAGGGGCCCTTTGGAAAGCCTTTATGTTCCAGGACCACCCACACCTCACTGCAGATCATTCTTTAAAGGCACTCATTTCTTTTTCAAAAACCATGATTTGAGGAAACATAGTTTCAACAGTAGTAAAAATTGTCATAAATGTTTCCTTGTTCTTATCTAGCCCTCCAGCTCTCATTAAATGAGCACCGAGCGTGTAGACATTATGTTACTCATGGGGAGCAGGAGGTTGTGTGAGACTTTGCCAGTCACCAACGGGCGCCTAACTTTATAATATCAATATGTGGACATATAACTAATCACATGAAATTTAACATTGTAAGAGAGGAGGAAACGCGACATAACTGTTCAGAGCGTGGACTCTGTAGCCGGTCTCCCTGGGTGAGCACACTGGCTCTATTATTCATGAGCTATGTGACCTCAGGCTATTTATTTAATCCTCTGGGCCTCAGTTCCCTCACCTGTAACATAGGGGTGATAGTCTGTCCTCACTGAGTGCTTGTGAAAATACAAGTTCATACGGGCACACAATTCTGTGATGAAACATGCCTCTCCATTAAGCACGTGGTTAGGTTCATGTGTCAACTTGGCCAGGTGATGGCGTCCAGTTGTTTGGTCAAGCAAGCACTAGTCTGACTGTTACTGTGAGGCTAGTTCATGGATTTAAACCATCAGTAAGTCGATTGCATCTATGGTTGATTCCATCTACAATCAACTGAGGAGATTGCCTTCTCCAATGAGAGAAGCCTCATCCAATCTGTTGAAGGCCTTAAAAGGGGAAGTTACGATTTCAGCAATCAGATGGGAGAATTTCCATCTCTACTTCAGCCAGCCAGCCTCTCCTGGGGAATCCGTTGAAAACCTTCATCGAGGTTCCCAGCTTGTACCCTGCTCTACAGATTTTGGACTTGCCCATCCCCAGAGTTGCATGAGACAATTCCTAACAAAACATCATAATATTTACATATTTATAGCTCCTGTTGGTTCTGTTTCCATAGAGAACCCTGACTAATATAGGTTGGAAACTAGGTTGGGAAGCGGGGAGATGGTGTAAAATTAGAAAGAGTGACTGGGGATCGATTATGAAAGGCCTCATGGAAGATTTAGGGAGCAGCACAAAGTTCTCAGTGTTTAAAAAAAATAACTAAAGACAAAGTGGAATGATGAGTCTTGTAGGCTTTCAAGCACTCATGTCACAATCATGTATGGAATACCATACTCTGCAGCGATGGGAAGGGCTTTGCAGGAAGAGGCAACAGCAAGCACAAAGGCTCTGATGGGGCTGCACACTTGGAATCACTCTGAGGAACAGGGTGGCAGGAGAGAGAGGAGCCGGGGCGTTTTGTTGTCTCTTTTCCTTTGATTATAATTTCTTCCATTTCAAGGCTTTCCACAGAGACTTTTATACTTCGTTGTTACAGTCCTTGGAAGATCTCTCCTAGATCTGTGTAAGGTACTCTTAGCTCTCTCATAGAGACAAGAGTGTTTGAGAAGCTCAGCTGGGGGAATATTTCCCGGTCTCCTCTCCAACCCGGCTCCCAGTTCTCATCATGCACAAGACTAATTGCTGTCACATCCTGGTATAGACCAGCATGAATCTCCCCACAGACACAGCCAGATGTGTTTGTTCCCCATCCTCACTGTCCTCAAGACGCCATCCCCTGATTAATCAAAATTCTAATATTTCCTCCATCATTCTCACTCTCAGCTGATTGATGATCTTGTATCCTATTCTACTGAGAAAATAAGAGCAATCAGAAACCCCAGTCTGCTTGCAGCCACCCCAACCTCTGTGTTCCTGATACCAAGTATCAATCTAAACCAGCCGTTCCATTTATGCATCTACTCTCATAAACTATCACTCTTTAAAGGTATTGCTCCAGAAATTACCCCCCCTCTATATGGTCAATTTTTTTTTTCTGCAGGATAAGTCCTAACAGCATACATACACACTGTATTTTTCCAACTTAAAAACAAAATTCTGAAAATTCCAGCTAGCAATCCATTCCTTTGCTATCATTTGCAGCAAAATTCCTCCAAAGAGATGTGTGTGCTGTTTGTTTCTCACTCCTTTCCTCCAGAAAGCTTTTTAATGCATTCCAAACAGGCTTTTGCCCCATGACTTTCCTGAAATTACCAGTGACCTCTGTGATGCTAAATGCAATGGGTACTTCTCTGCTTTCCTTCATCTTACTTCCCTAGCATGTGCCATCATTCATCACACCCTCTTCCTTGGAACACCATTCAAACTTGGCTTCCAGGATCCATCCCTCCTGATTGTCCACCCTTCTCACTGGCCCTTACTTCTCAGTGGCATTTGCTGGTTCTTTCTCAATACAACAACTTCCCAAGAATGGAGTCTTTAGAGCTCAGCCCTAATCTTCTTCATCTTTGCTCATTCCCTTGGTTATTTCATCTGACCTCATAGAGTTAAATATCATCTATATACTGATGGTTTCCAAATTTGTATTGGTTCCAGAACCCATGCTCAAACTCCAGACTCATATCCATCTGCCTACTCAGCAGCACTTGGAAGTCTAGCGTCCAAATCCGAACAACCTTCCCTCAAAATCTAGTCCACTTGCAGCTGTTCCCATCTCATTGGACAATGCTACCTTCCAGTTTCTCAGATCCAGACTTGTTTTGGGATTCTTTGTTTCCTCTCCCTTTCACATTATCACGTATAATCCATCGACAATCTGTTAGCCCTAATTTAAGATAGACCATATCCAGAATCTAAAGCTTTACATGGTTTCCAATCTGGTCTGCATTCCATCTCTTACTACAGCAATTGTCTCTGAACAGTCGCATTCCTCCTCCCCTTGTTTCTTTTTTTTTTTTTTTTTTTT
>PVKH010004521.1:6803-23351 GCA_004027955.1 Chaetophractus vellerosus | reverse complement strand
GGAGGTCAACCCAGAGGTAACACTTATGCACATCCCAGTAGGACCTCCTAGGCTAACAATATGGATATCACCCCAAACAGAGGGCCTCCTGAGGACTTTGGAGATATCCAGGTCCTATATCAGGGCAGATAGCCCCAGAGTTTGGTACCTTACCAGTGGGCCCTAATTTGGAATCCTTGCTCCTGAGAGTGACAGAGACTGACTGAAATATGTCTTCACTCCTCATGGTCCATCGGTCTCTTCTATTCAAACCTATATTTGATACCAGAGTTTTAGGTGTACTTCCAGAGACCGGAGACTATAGGCTGTCCATGTGCCAACTGGATCCAGAGGCTCTGTGGACCTGCAACTTCTACTCTACAACTCAATGGACTCACCCAGGACACCTAGTGGGGAGATGAGGATGGACGATGGCTATCCTGGGGAATGGAGAGAGCCTGCAGCTGCAGGCAGGATAATCTCTTCCGTCGTATCCATGGGATATAAGCCCCCTCTCACTTGGTGGTGGAGGGGACATCACCATCCCAGTCTCCTCACATTGGGGGAAGAACTATGGACTAGAATGGACTTGTTGGTATCCTGTTATAGACTTGTGATTCACAGCATGGAAGAAATTACAAAATTATGTAGAGCCAGGGGCCACTGGATGCTTTGCGGGTAGGGAGAGGGAAGGGCAATTGTAATACAGGGGCTTTTTTTGGGACTTGGGAATTGTCCTGAGTGATGTTGCAATGGAGGATATAGGCCATTTTATATCATCATGTATCATGCAGAACTGTGTGGTAGAGAGGGTAGTCTACAGTCTGAACTGTGGTCCATCCTTGAAGGCAAAGCCCCAAAATGTGTATATCTATGACAGGCGTTGTGCCACACTGATGAAGAATGTATACGTGGGAGGTTGTGGGAGGTGTGGGAGGTGTGGCATATGGACACTCCTAAAATTTCTGTGTAACATTTATGTAATCAATGTAACAAAAAAAAATAAAAAAGGATTAAAAACTGAAAAAAAAATAATAGAGTGGGTTTGGGGAAAATACACCAAATGTAAGATATGGACTCTAGTTATTAGTAATGTTTTTGACAATGTTCTTTCATCATCTGTAACAAATATTCCACAACAATGCAAGGTATTGGTGGTGGGGTGATACACGGGAGTCCTGTATGTTATGCATGTTTGTTTTAAAGGTTCAAAGCTTTTACTATACACTTACTATTTATGTATGTTCATGTATGCATGATATACTTCAATAAATTTTTTAATGAAAAAAATTAAAATAAAGAGGGGGTGCCACAATGATTCTACATACATTTCAAGGATAATAAGGCAATGTTATCAACACATTTCTGCCAATAAATTTGACAGCTTATGTAAAATTAACAGACGCCTTTAAATACACAAAATACAGGAAACCCTATTCAAAGCAGTTTAAGCAAAAACAAATTGGTGTGTGTGGCAGTGGAATTTATTGGCTTTAGTAGTTGGAAAGTAACCAGGGCCAAAAATGAGCCAGGATTCGTCCTCTCTCTTCACCTCTTGTTTGACCCTCTCTATATTTCTCTTTAAGCATTAGCCTTATTCTTTCCTACTGTAGACAATCTTGCTTCACCAGGTGAACACAGCCACATGGTCAGCTTTGTGATTGAATTAGAAAGAACATCCAGATACAATCCCAGGAAAGGACTATGATTGGCTCAGTAGAGTCACAGGCTTACACATTGGGCCTATCATATTGTTAGGGTGACCATGAATTATAATTGGCCATGCCTGGTCACAAGTCCACCCTTATGGCCAGCGTAGCAGCTGGGTCTGTTAACAGGTAAAAGGGGATGGGGAAGCATGCTGGGAAGGCAGGAAATAACCTCCAAGTCACTACACAGGGTTCTGATCTTTCACCATGGTAAGAACGCTCTATAAACATCCTCACATATTAAGCTCTTTGTCTTAACGGTCACTTTGTGAGAAATTCCTAAGTATAGGATTATTGAGACTGTGTTTACCAGAAGTCATATAACATGTTTGTGCTTTTGAAGCATGTTCACATCCAATATCTTATTTGTGCTTCACACAAAAGCCTTGAGAAATGACAGAAAAGGAACCAGCCACACACAGGGGTCCAGGGACTCCTAGCCTAGGAGGGCAGAGGTGATCCCAGGGCTGGGGCCTCCTACTCCCATTTCAGTGCTCTCCCCTACAACACCACAAACTTTAGACCAATGGTTGGAGGGTTTAAGCCCTGTGGTAGCTCTGGCCTGTTTAAAGGAGAGAGCTTCATCTGCTGTCTTCACCCTGGAGGAGCTGGGTCAGCCCTTTTGAGCAGGTAGGCTGGTTGCCCTGGCCTTCAGAGCCCACTGGAGCTCTGATGGGAGATGTCACTCCATCGTACCTGACATCCTCCCAGTGGGCGCTCTCAATGCACAGCTCTTCCAGGACACTGTGAAGATGCCTCAGTGTGAGAAATCTCCGGTCTTGGACCTGCATCTCATACTAGGAAAGAGAACCACACAGGGCTATGCAAAGTGCCATGTTTCCCACTAAGCAGTTTCCAGCACCAGCTCATCGGTTCCCCAGTGGTGAGCTGCACCACCTCACAGACCTTGTGCCCCCCAAAGCCTCAGTTTCTTCATATTTAAAGTGGGGACAAACTACTTACTTGGCAAGGTTCTTATGAGGACTGAAAGAATGAGTTCATGAAAACCACTCTAACGTGATGTGCTGAGCTACCAAATCTGTGATCATTATCATCATCACTAAATATTATTGTTATTTACAGTCTCACCATATCCTTTAATCTTCACTGTAACAAACAAATCTTTTTATAACTATTAAGGTGATAGTTGCTTCGTATTAAAACAAAGTAGAGGAAACCCTGCAGGCAGGCAGGAACCCTTTAGAAAAGAGATTCTCAACATTAGGTCCAGGTCCTAGAAACCCTTTCAGGGGGTCCATGAAGTCAAAACTGCTTTCATAACAATACTAAGAGGTTTTTTGCCCTTTTCAATGTCAGTTTCTTATAAGCATAAAGTGGAGTTTTCCAGAAGGTACTTGATGTGTGATAATGCAACAGATCAAATGAAAAAGCAGATGTAAGGCCCAGCTATCTTCTATTAAGCCAGACATTAAAGAAATTTGAAATAAAGTAATACAGTGCCACTCTTCTCACTAATGGTTGTTTTGAAAATATAGTTTTTAACAAAAATTATTTTATCCAAAAAAGCTAACAAGAAGAAATAGAAACTCTACATAGTGCTATATCAATCTGAAAATTTGAAATTGTTTTTAAAAAGCTTTCTATAAAGAAAACTCAGGGGGAAGAGATGGCCTTACTGCTGAATTCTAACAGATATTTAAGGAAGAAATAAACCAATTTTATACAAATTTTTTTTGTATAAAAGGTTTCTTTATACAAAATAGAAAATATATGAGGGATAGTATTTCTTAGCTCATTATATGAGGCCAGTAAATGCTCTGATACCAAGAAGAGACGTAATATTACAAAAAAAAAAACCCATAAACCAATATTTCTCATGAAGACAGAGGAAACAGTGTTTAATATTAATGAACCAAATATATCAACACATAAAAATAATAATTAATTATGACAAAGTATGGTTTACCCTTAGATTACAAGGTTGATTTAACATATGAAAATTAATCTATTCAATTAAACTTTTAGCAAAATAAAGAAGAGAAACCATATGATCATGTTAGTAGATACAGGGAAGAACATTTGAAAAAATTCATTACCCGTTCATGGTAAAAATTTCTCAGCAAGCTAGGAAGAGAATTGTGCGTCCTTAATGTAATAAAGAACACTTGAAAAAAATTTCAGCTGACATCATTTTTAAGGATGAAAGCATCTATGTTTTCCTCCTAAAATTGGGACCATGGCTAGAATGTTTATTCTCACTTCTTCTATTCAACATTATACTTGCATTCCTGGAAGTCAAGAAAAATAAAACGCATACAGATTGGAAAAGTAAAAGTAGTACTATCTTTCTTCCCAGAAAACAGGATCATGGATCCTGTTTTAGATTCTAAGGAATCTACAGAAAAGCTGCTAGAACTAAGAAGGTACTTTAACAAGGTCTCAGAATACAAGGTCAATACAACAAACACAAAAAAGCAATTGCATTTCTATACAGGAGCACTGAACAATTTGGAAAATAATATTTAAAATAGCACACTTACAGTAGCATCAAAACATTATATATTTTGAGATACATATAATAAAGCATATGATAAACCTCTATACCTAAAAATACAAAACAATGCTGAAAGCAATTAAATAAATGACTTCTCATAATAATATGTTCATTATCTGGAAGACTCAATATTGTTAAGATATATTCTCCCTAAATTACAATAAAAACTCCAGCAGGCTTCTTTTTTAAAGAAATTGATTAACTGAATCTGAAATTTATTTGGACATGCGTTATTAACCACTCTGCTATATGGTCTCCCTGATGCTTCCTTAAACCATGCCAGCAGCTCTCTCAGGGCTGTGCCACTCACAAGGAGCTCCTCCAGCTAAAGGAAATCCCCAGTTTCTCAGTACAGCCTCCCTCAATTAGGTATTGAAAAGGCAGCAATTCTCTGACGGAATCAATCCACATGAGTAATGAAATCACACAGATGCCAAAAATAACAATATGAAATGGTGGGATTTTAAGAATGTAACATGTTAACTTAAAAATTCTGGCAGGGTGAATATAATCTATTTGGCCAGGTAAGTGCCGTCATCTAGTCATCTATGAAGTACATTGCAGTTTGAGGATATGCACAGGGGTAACTACTCTTCCTACGTTTCCTGGCAACTTGGCTGTCTCCTGAGTCCACAGATGCTCTAAAAGCTTCAAATTTTTTTTATTTTTTTCACCTGCTTCCCTTGACACCAGTGACTGTTTCTAAGGATTGAGATAGTGATGATTGTAAGAGGAAGAACTGCTTATATTCTGAAAATTTCTCTACAATATTTCATCACTAATAATTGGTTTCTTTCTACAATAACTGCTTTCAAAAAGGCAGGCTCATTAGCATTTCTCAGTCCTGCTGAGTCTCTCCTACAGCTCTCGGCAGTGGTTCACATTTCCTAAAAGTTTGAAGGTCAGAATTCTGCATCTCCAGGTGTCAGAATCACTTCATGACTTAAACTTACATTCAGACCACATGGGCCTCCACTCTTGTTTCTGAAACAGAAACCCGGCAAGGGTTTACTCTCTGATTAGACCAGCCATATTTGTAGAGGAATGCATATTAAGTCCTCAGCTCTTCAGTCCAATTAAAAGGGTCTGCACCATGAAGAACTTACCAAACAATATACCAAAATGTGATTATGGGCATGTCTTAATTATTTGATTTATAATTTAAGACATACTCAACCTGATTCCAAAAACGAATCTAGCATATGTTAAGTTATCTTCTTAAGGACATAAAAAATGAGTATATATTTTAAAGGCCAAAGCTCAAGCTGTCCCAATTATTTTAAAACAATTTTAAGTTTTAGAGTAGTTTTTGATTTACAGAACAATTACAAAGATAGTACAGAGTTTCTATATACTCTGCACCTAGGTTCCATTATTATTAACATCTTACATTACTAAGGTATATTTGTTATAATTAATGAACCAATATTGATACAGTATTATTAACTAAAGTCCAAACATTATTCAGAGTTCCTTAGTTTTTACTTAGTGTCCTTTTTCTGTTCTAGGAACCCAACCAGGACACATTACATGTAGCCATCATGTCGTCTCAGACTACTTCAGAATATGATAGTTTCCTTATTTTTGGTACTTAACAGCTTTGAGGAGTACTGGTTAGGTATTTTGTAGAATGTCCCTAAATTGGGATTTGTCTGATTTTTTTTTCATGAATAAAATGAGGTTATGGGTTTTAGGGAATAAGACCACAGATACAAACCACCATTTTCATCACATCACATCTTCGGTTAACTTTGATGTTAACTTTGATCACCTGCCCAAGGTAGTGCTTTTCAGGTTTTTTCAATATTGCTCTCACCTCCTTCCACCCCTGTACTGTATTCTTTGGAGGAAAGACACTAGGCACAGATAGCTCACATTTAAGTGTTTATTCTACCTCTTTGAGGGCAGAGTATCTACATATGATTTGGAATTCTTATGCATGGGAGAATTCTTCTTCACTTATTTATTTGTCCAATCACTTATTTATCTGTATGTATCTGTAAGACCACTGCAAAAACCCGGGGGAATATTGGCACTATTAGTTTGTTGTCTCCACTTCCAGTAATGCTACCTAAGATTAGCTATTCTCTTTCTTTTGGCAGCCAGTCATACTGCCATTTTTTGGTCTTATTTTTTGAGTCATATTTATCATATTTACTATCTGTTAAATTGTTGCAGTAAGTGGCCATGTGGAGAACTGGAGCCTCCAACTCACAGTCAACCAATACCAAGCCAACCTGCAGCTGATTGTAGACACATAAATGAATTCTAGACAAAAATATGTTAATCCTAGCCTAGGTCAACAAAACTTCCCAGCTGAGCCCAGCTCAAACCCCTAACCCACAGAAAAATGAGCTAATAAATGACTACTGTTTTAAGCCACTGAGACTGGGATTTATTTTTGAACACAGCAAAAGCTAATTCATATAACATCGAACATAGCAGTTATCCTGTTAGGTTGCATATCACTCACAAATTTGGTGTGTTCCTGCATCTAAATTATTGAAAAGATTCTGTCCAAACGAAGAGCTTTGAGATGTAATTTAATGTTGATACTGACCAAGCCTTTGTTCAGCCTAAAAACCCTGCCCATTTTACGTGCAGTCCACAATTTGCAAAGGAAAAATCACAATGGAATAAAGGATGGAATTAGATTGTAATTTTTACATATCTCTTTCTTCTGATTAGTGTGGAAGATTATTCTCTAATGATGTCACAAATATTTTGGGCTTAGAATGTTTAAAGTATCTGATAGTAAATTATTTTCATAAAGAAAGTTAAACAAATCTATTCTGAGTATGGTAGTCAAATTATTTCTTATATATATATAATAGAAATAAAAATGGATACATTATTGGATGGTTACAAATAAATTCTTTCAAATCTTTTTTCTCATATTGATCAATGTTAATGCAATGCTGAAGTCTTTACATTTGGGGGGGCAGGGGGAGGCTGTATTTTCCTTTTTTCTCATTTTAAATCCTTTAGTTTTCCTCCTGAGGCTTCTAAATATTTCCTCCAGTTTGAAATAGAAATGCTGAAATCTTGAATGTGCAAGTTGAGGAAAAGAATGAAAAAGACATTTCCTGCATGATTAGTAGCAGGAAATACCAGAAATCTGATTCAAAATATCATTTCCTTACATATTTTATTTTACTCCACTTATTTTTATTTTTGTTTTTTAAACAACATATTATATACTTCAAAGCATTTATTCCTTTTATACTCAGTACAATTGCTGGACTCAAAGTAATAAATCCTTCGAACAACTTTGGGATAGAAACAACAGATATTGGGGCATAAACTACAATACACTGCTGCTGATATTGAATATATTAATTCTTCAATGTTTTAGTATAAATGCATTTTTCAAACACATTCGTTCATTTCAGTAGTGAGGTGGAAGCAAAACTAAGGAGAGGCACCACTGAAAATTCCACCCAATTCCAAGTTTTGCCTAGGGCAAGCCTAAAGGAAAGGTTTGATTAAAAATTGATCTCCATGACAGCTGAATAGCAGCACACTGTAATTGTTTTTCTTTCTTTCTATGTATTTACTTAAAACGGTTTTTTTTTTTTTAGGTTTCTTTTTAATTAGAGAAGTTGTGAGTTTATGGAACAATCATGCCTAAACTACAAAATTCCCATATACCCGCCTATTACTAACACCCTGCACTGGTGTGGCACATTTGTTACAATTGATGAATGTACATTTTTATTATTGTTCTTCTAACTATAGTCCATGGTTTAAGTTAGGGTTCACTGTTTGTGTTGTGTAGTTCCATGGATTTTTAAAAAATTTTATTCTAGTTGCATTTATAAGACCTAAAATTTCCCCTCTTAAAAACACATTCAAATACATATCTCAGGGCTATTAATTATGTTTGCAATGTTGTGTTGCCAGCATTACCATCCATTACAAAAAAAAAAAAAGTCAGGAAAGGAATTAAATTTTCAAGATATGAACCCTTCCATGAAACCCCAAAATTTATTTTTCCATTTAGAGCTTACTCAAAATTTGACTTTTTCAATTAAAATATGCCATCCCTCTGTACAAAAATAAAAAAGAAATCAAACCTCTTCTCATGCATAATAAAGTAAATATGTTTGAAAGACAGCTTCAGGGAAACCTGGAGGAAATAACTGATTTCTACTTTCATTAAGACACATGCTTACAATACCTTAATTCACTTTTGCATTTATTTTTATTCTTCCCCAGTTCTTCATTTTTTTGTTCTCTGAAGCTTCCTAATTTTATGAACCCAGGATTTAATTTTCCCATTGTGGTTTATTTCTTTTGTAATACAGGATAGTAAGTACTACTGATATGGTATTCTAGTGACAAGAGTTCATACATTCATTTAGAAGAAGAATGAATGTTTTAAAATTTCATAATATGTGCTGAAATTACCTGTGTTAGTATTTGAGGACTGCTGTAACAAAATACCACAAACTTAGTAACTTAAAACTATAGAAACTTTTTCTCTCACAGTTCTGGAAGCCAGAGTCTGAAATGAAAGTGTCAACAGAATTGGTCCCTTCTGGAGACTCCCATGTCTGCTTTCTGGCTTCAGTGGCTGCCAGGAATCTTTGGAGTCCCTTGGCTTGTGGCTACATCATTCCAACCTCTGCCTCTGTCTTCGCATTGCCTTATCTTCTGTGAGCATCTAATCTCCCACTGCTTCTCACTTTAAGGACATTTTTGGTGGAATTTAGGGCCCACCTGGACAATCCAGAGTAATCCCCTCATCTCAAGATTTCTAACTTGATGATTCTTTTTTGTTAACTACATGTTCTATCATCCCCAAATACTTAAATGTGTATTTCCAACAAACAAGGATATTCTTTTACATAATCACACCATCAAAATCAGGAAATTAATATTGATATAATACTATTATCCAACCTCAGTCCCTAATCAAGTTTCACCTATTGTCCCAACAATTTCGGACATGTTGAGACAAAAGGATCCCATCTGGTATTATGTGTTGCATTTAGTCCATTATCTCTTTGATTTCCTTCAATTTTGAATAGTTCCTTAGTTTTCCTTTGACTTTCATGGCCTTTAAAAAAAATTTTTTTATTGAAGTATATCATTCATTTATGAACATACATAAACAATAAGTGGATAGTAAAATTTGTGAATTTACAAAAAAGAAACCTGGTATATCATCATGCAGTGCTCCCATACATCGTCCCACCACCACCACCTTGCATTGTTGTAAAACATTTTTTACAAACTACAAAAGAGCATAGTCAAAATATTATTAATAACTAAATCCCAAATCGTACATTTGGTGTACTTTTCCACCAACCCACCTAACTATTAACACCCTGTATTAGTATTACGATTTGTTATTTTTCATGAGAAAATGTTCTCATATTTGTCCTGTTAACAACAGTCCATCATCCACCATTGGATTCTCTGTGTTAAACAGTCCCAAGCTTTGTATGATCCATTAAGTGTACAATCAGTGACTCTTGTTTTCATCACAGAGTTGTGCTATCGTCACTTCAGTCAATTTTAGAACATTTTCATTATTCCAAAAAGAAAAGCCCCACACCCCTTTATACCTCCCTATGTTGTCCTTAGTATTGAAATATCTTCTTGCCATTGCTGTGAAATATTACATGATTGTTAACTATTATCCATAAGTTACATAAGTTGTAATTTTCCCATATTCTTAGAACTTTGTAAAAGAAGAACATTCTTTTTTTTAATACATTTTTTTTAAAGATACTTACATTACATAAATGTTACATAAAAAGTATAGGGGATTCCCATATGCCCCACTCCCTACACCTCCCACATTTTCCCACATTAATAACAGCTTTCATTAGTGTGGTACATTTGTTACAATTGATGAACACATTTTGGAGCATTGACACTAAAGTGGACTATAGTTTATATTGTATTTTACCTTCTCTCCAGCACATTTTTGTGAAAAGATGTATGATGTCCTATATCTGTCATTGCAGTGTCATTCAGAACAATACCCAAGTCCTGAAAATGCCCCCATATTCACCTCTTTCCTTCTCCCTCCCTGCAGAATCTCCAGTAGCTACTGCCTCCACATCAGATGAAAGTTAGGAGAGTATTCTTATATTTATACTATTAACCACAATCTTCATCCACCACTGAAATCACTACGTTATACCGTCCCTAGATTATCTTCTAGCTTCCTTTCAATCGACATTTATGTCCACAGACTATGCCTTTCAGCCACAATCTCATTTATAAACCAGCAGTGTTACTTATACTCACTACTATGTTTTTACTCTCACCTCTTTTCATTTCCACACTTTTACAATTAACCTTACTGATTATGCAATATTATTATTAATCAACAGCTCTCATTCTCAACCCACATTCTATTTCCTAGTAACCTATTTTCTAGAATATACCTCTATGAGTTTACTCTTTGTTTTTAGCTCATATTAGTGAGTCCATACAATATTTGTCCTTTTGTATCTGGCTTATTTCACTCAACATAGTATCCTCTAGGTTCATCTCCATTGTCATGTCGATCCTGACTTGACTCCATTTCTTCTTACAGCTTAATATTATTCCATGGTATGTATATACCACATTTTGCTTATCCATTCATCAGTTGATGGATACTTGGACTGGTTCCATATTTTAGCAATTTTGAATAATGTTGCTATGAACATCGGTGTGCAAATGTCAGTTCATGTCCCTGCTTTCAGTTTTTCTGGATGTATCCCTAGCAACAGGATTGCTGGGTCATATGGCAGTTCTACATTCAGCTTCTTGAAGTACTGCCAAACTGTCTTCCACTGAGGCTGCACCATTCCACATCGACACCAGCAATGAAGGAGTGTTCCTGTTTCTCCACATCCTTTTCAGCACTTTCAGTATTCTGTTTTTTAAATAATGGCCATTCTATAAGGTGTGAAATTGTATCTCATTGTAGTTTTCATCTGAATGCCCCTAATAGCTAGTGAGGTTGAGTATTTTTTTCATGTGTTTTTTGGCCATTTGTATTTCCTTTTTGGAGAAATATCTATTCAAATCTTTTGCCCATTTTTTAATTGTTTTTTTTTTTTGTATCGTTGAGTTGTATGATCTCTTTTTATAACATGGATATCAAACCCTTATCGGATATGTGGTTTCCAAATATTTTTTCCCGTTGAGTAGGCTGCCTTTTTCCTTTCTTAACAAAGTCTTTTGAAGAACAAAAGTGTTTAATTTTGAGAAGTTCCCATTCATCTATTTTTTTTTCTTTTGTTGCTCATTCTTTGGGTATAAGGTTAAAAAAATTATTGCCTACCACAAGATCTTGAAGATGTTTTTTACATTTTATTTTAAGAGTTTGATGGTTGTAGCTTTTATATTTAGGTCCTTGATCCATTTTGAGTTAATTTTTGTATAAGATGTGAGTTAGGGGTCCTCTTTCTTTCTTTTGGATATGGATATCCTGTTCTCCCAGCACCATTTGTTGAATAGACTGTTCTGGCCCAGCTGGGTGAGCTTGACAGCCTTGTCAAAAATCACTTGACCGTAGATGTGAGAATATTTCTGAGTTCTTGATTTGGCTCCATTGGTTAATTTGTCTGTCTTTATGCTAGTGCCATGCTGTTTTTACCACTGTAGTTAAATCATATGCTTTAAAGTCAGGAAGTGAGAGTTCTTCTTTGTTCTTTTTAAAGTCATTTTTCACTATTTGGGGCCCCTTACCCTTCCAAATAAATTTGATAATTGGCTTTTCCATTTCTGCACCAAAGCCTGTTGGGATTTTTATTGGAATTGAATTGAATCTGTAAATCAGTTTAGGTAGAATTGACTTCTTAACAATATTTAGTCTTCCAGTCCATGAAAACAGAATGTCCTTCCATTTATTTAAACCTTATTCAGTGTCTTTTAGCAATGTCTTGTAGTTTTCTGAAATACAGGTCCTTTATATCCTAGGTAAAGTTTATTCCTAAATATTTGATTCTTTTAGTTGCTATTATAAATTGATTTTTTTTTCAGATTTCTTTCTCATATTGCTCATCAGTAGTGCATAGAAATGCTAGTTAAAAATATATGTGTATATATATGTATATATATATATATATATATAAAATCAAGGGATGGATGTGGCTTGGGTGGTTGGGCATCCATCTCCCATATGGAAGGAAGGACCCAGGACTCGACCCCAGGACCTCTGGCTAAAAAAAAAAAAAAAAAAAAAAATCAAGGAACCTAGACAATCCAGAGTAATCCCCTTATTTCAAGATCTCTAACAATGATTTTTGCAAAGATCCTTTTTTCAAGTAAAATTTAAAGTTACAGAGATGAAGACTTGATATCTTTAGCTGGCCATGATTCAATTTACTTCATTATAAATACCGTTTGATCCTTAAGATGATATAATATTAAAATACTCAGTAGTACCAAGCTCATCTTTACATTGTAGCCAACAAGTTTTCCATTTTATTGACTTTGTCACTTTATGAAATTTTTGAGTAAAATGTGTTTTACATAGAGTAAATAAAATTGTTTCTCATGTGTATATCATCTGAGAGCGAGTTTTGGGAATAGAAAAAGACTCTCAGGTAACCGACCTACAAAACCAAAAGCTCTTTTCACTCTTCCTTTCATCTTCTTTTGCAAGTACTTTTGCCACAGCTTAGATTATTGTAAATAATAGAAAGCATTAAAATCATATTGCCAAGGACTTCACAGTCTTCACTAAGCACTCACCAGCCCTGTGTAGAATGTTCAGCCTCTCTCTTGCTAAAAAGATAAACTTCTCTACATTGAACTCAATGACACTTTGGCTGGGAGATGCTAGTATTTATTATCAACATATATGTCATCATTGTGCCCTAAAGATGTCCAAATAGAGACTGTAAGCAAATATGAACCTGTTCCTGGGGGTAGAGGATCGTAAATTTGGTGAATTCATTCATGTAGCCATGTATTGTAACCCAAACAAAGAAATACAAATTAAATGTAACTATGATTGTTTAAAAATAGCAGGCTATTTGATTAAATTTGCTTTTTTTCCCTATTAGTTTATATGTGTAGACTTAACTGATGCATAATTCTATATTGGTGTATATTTTGCCTGCAAAGTCTCTTGAGCAGGGTAGCTGCAAAGATTCTTCACAGGCATAACATTCATTTACATTTCTTTCAATTAAAAAATGTTTAATTTTATACAGTTCTTCCCTCAAAATGCTTCCATGATTATTAAAGATGATGATGAAAATGTCATTTTTGAACAGGGATTATCACTCTGCAGCAACACTTTTGATTGACTGAACAAAAAAGAGGAAGGAGCAAAGAGTTCAATGAGAAAGATGAGATAATTCAGACACGAGATGGCCCAAGAGGAACCAAACTGTTCACGATAGATTGAGGGGAAAGGACACACTCTAGAGATAAAGTGGAAGAAGGAAAAATAAAATATGCCAAACACTTGTGATAAGGAGAAAAAGAAATTACATGGATAAATTAATATTATTCTTTTTAGTATATACATCCATGTTACGTACCAGACTTGATATTTGGTTTCTTTTGCCAAAAGTTTGAATCAGATCAAGCTGCTAGGCTTGGAATACTCAAACTTAATGTCTGTTTATAGAACTGTTTTCCCTTCCAAGCAATTTAGTAGCAATAATCCACCTTTATATGAACAGCAATTAATAGTATTATTATATTCCAGCAAGTTTTACAATTTCATTGGTGTTCTATGAATAGATTTCCTTAAAGATCAAGACATGAGAGCAGAAGTGTAAGTTTAAATGGATAAAAAGTTACTGATTGCCACCCAAGGATGATGATTTTCTGTGATTCAGATTTAAAGTGAAATCAATATTATTATCTAAAAGGGTTTGGGGAATCTGCTTGACAATGGATCCAACGTCTCACAGTATGGTTTCCTGAAGGTGGACAACAAGATTTAAGGACTGGACTAGCACATAAATAATTTATTGCTGCAATATCTCCTTTCATTGCTCATTTATTTGCCCACATTCCACATTTCTCATGATACAGTAAGCAATTCCATTTTCTGGTTTGCCTTTATGTCCAAAGGAGGCCTGGTGAATTGATGTAGTTATTCTGCTAACAACCTCCTTTCAGAAACCCCATTTGAAAATGGAATTCCTATATGGAGCAATTCGCCAGACTGGTCTGGTCATTGATAATGTATTTATTTCCAAAGAAAAGGTAGACGTGCTCCACAAGGAAAACATCTTGTTTTATATGTTCTCTTTTGGCAATCAGCATGCCATTAGATTGAGAAAATATTTGTGGCCTCTTTATATAGCAAGCTCTTCTAAGGTAGAGGGCTCAGAGAGCTAATATAAGCATCTGGAATCCTGGAATTTAATTCTGACTGTCACTAATTAGCTCTAATCCTAGGCAAATTATTGTCTTCTTCATATCACACTGGTGAAATTGAGATAATTACTTTATAGGGCAACTGGGAAGAACATATATACATGTTTGTGTGTATGTGTGTGTACGAACACTTTGAAAATCATAAGAGTTATACAAATGTAAAACATTATATTTTATAGTATCAATGAGAATAATTCAGTACTTGTTTGGACAGGAAAAAAATATATCAAGTCTCACATATATGGGAACAGTGTTGTTTATTTTTCTTTCTCCTGGCCTCTGTTCCATGCACATAAGGCTATGACTTCATTTAAGTAGTTCCATCTGGAACAAAAAATAAAGAAAAGTTGAGGAAGTAATATTATGCCTTCTCAATCTTCCAAACCACATCTCCCTAGAGTTCAGGGTTTGGCATGCCTGGGAATAGTTTACAACATTCTATACTTAAAAATAAAATTGAAAAAACTCTTCCTCTAATAATATGAATTCCTCTGGAAAAGGCACCCAGAGCCAATATTCAGCATGTTAAGGAAACACCTAATGTATGTCTCTATTATTGGAGAGGCCAGCAGGAACTCTGCTCTGCTGAAGCATTTATGAGAAACACATGCAAAGAAGATGCTAATGACAGCACTCACAGAGCAGTGAAACTTTGAATTCATTTTCCCCAGATTAGACATTGAGGAACAGTAGAATAAATTTAACTCATGGGCCCCTAGGCAGAAATTCTACCTGTATTAGGTGTGAAATAAATACCTTTCCAGCATAAAAAACCTCCCTCCTGTGGTGGTCTCGTTTCACTGCTCTCTGAGCAGTGTGTTTCTATTTGAAAGTCTCTTTTCTGAACAGTAGTTGTGTCTATAGGACTCCAAAATATTTTGAATGAAAAATGAGACTTTTGTCAATCATCCAGATATGCGTGTCAGCATGATGCTAGCATTGCCTTTGATGGTTTGTAGATGGGGTAAAAAATGTGCCGATTGTCACCAGTAGGATAAATAATACATATGTGTGTTAGTACATCTACTTTATGATGGTGATTAGAGAAAACAAAACAGAACAAAAAAGGAAGAGCAATGAAAGAAAGGAGAAAATTGCGAGTCATCAAGTGGCCAAAAATGGCTCTGTGAAGTCCACACCATTGTCAGCCTGTGTCTGGTGTTGACAGGACCTCACACAGCTCTGTGGAAATGACCCTGGGTCTAGAGTGTGACTCTGGTAGGTTCCACCCACTTAGAATGTAAGAACTGTGTTTACAATGTAGTAAGTGAATGGGGAATAAAATTCATATTCTTATTGTATCCAGCATTTCTTTAGCTGCTAACTAATGCCAGGGCTCACACAGTTTCATAACTCCATATGTGTGTCTTGAATAAAGATTATGGGAGTCAGGCAAAAGAAAATAGGGTTAGCTAGTCAAGAAATTCAAATATGAATTTTATTAAGCATGATTAACTGAACATTTTAAAAGTAAAAAGAAGGTGGAACATTTTCTAAAAGGTAAGTAGTTTTTCCCATGTGTATTCATTGTATTTTTTAATGAGAAAATTTTCTAGAATCACCTTCTTTAGCAATTATCTAGACATATATGGTTCAAAATTCCATTCTGATCCACATTTTATCATTTATTTGCATTCCATATATTTTCTGTTGAAATATATATTTTAAAGCATGCTTGGGCCCGGCTAGATAGCTCAGTGGATAAAGAGCGCGCTGGGATACCACATGGGAGGCCCCAGGTTCGGTTCCCGGGGACCTCTCCTAGCGGGCAGACCGCCTTGAGAATGGCAAGCCGCCATGGGCGGGCCAGAGCCGCCGTGGGCAGGGCAAGAAGCTGCCACGGACAGGGCAAAAACTGCCACGGGCAGGGCAGGTCGCCCGCGAATGGAGCGCAGCCAGCCACCCGCGAACTGAAGCAAGAGCCGGCCGTGAATAGAAGCAGAAGCCGCCCACAAGCGGGGAAAGCCGCGCCTGCGCAGTGACCAAGTCTCG
>PVKH010004520.1:0-23252 GCA_004027955.1 Chaetophractus vellerosus | reverse complement strand
TAGAACAACCATAATTCTCATATAATGTTGATGGGAATGAAAAAAGTAGTACAACTATGTTTGAAAACATTTTGACAGTTTCATAAAATTCTAAACATATGGCTGTCATTTGATCCAGGCATTACACTTCTGGGTATTTACCCAAGAGAAATGAAAGCATCTATCCAAAGAAAAAACTTGTATACAAATGTTCATAGCAGTTTTATTTTAATAGCCAAAACCTGGAAACAACCCAAACATCTATCAACAGGTGAATGGATATACAAATTATGGTATATCCATATTATGGAATACTACTCAACAATAAAAAGGAATGAACTATTGATACATGCAACAACATGGATGACTCTCAGAATAATTAGGCTGAGTGGAAATGCCAGACAAATAAGAGTACATATTGTATTATTCCATTTACATAAAATTCTAGAAAATTTAAACCAACCTGTAGTGATAGAAAACAGATTTCTGATTGCCTGGGGATGGGTATTGAGTGGGGGAAGGGGAATGGGAAGGATTACAAAGGGGAATGGGGGGAAACTTTTGGGGTGATTAATATGTTCACTATTTTGATAGTAGTGATAGTTTCATAGATGAATACATATGTCAAATTTTATCAAATTGTACATATTAATATGCACAGTTTATCATACGTCAATTATACCTCGATTAAACTGTTAGAACAAGGAGGAAGAGAAGGAAGAAAGATGGAAGAGAAGGAAGTAGATTCGTGAGTTTAGGGAAGCGATGTTTGCTGGAAATATAAATTTGGGAGTCATTGATGGTACTTCAAACTTAGAGTATGCATGAGATCACCTAGGGAGAGAACACTATGAAAAGAGAAGGGGACCTTGGATATGAACTTGAGAGATTCCAAAATTTAAGAGTTTGGTAGGAAGAGGACAATGAAAAATGTACAATTTTCTTAAGTTGTTTAAATCCAAAATCAAGATTGAAGCATCTGATCATCATTTCTTTCACTACCACCTGAATCAATGGGAATACAGATTCATTTAAGATCCTTTGTAATGACAATTTTCATGACTTGGCATACTTGTTCTAATTCATAAGTCCATAGCATTTAACTCAGGTATTTTTTTTATTCTAATTTACAGAAGTTGACTTTTTTTTTCTCTCAAAGGTTATTACTTACTAAAGTTCCATTCAACATACTCTATTATAGGGAAAATATTTATTGTGTTTCTACAAAATGTGATAGCATATTCTGAAGATAAAATGCATTCTAACTTAGTTAATGTAAAACAAACAGCATTATACAGGGCATTTGTCATCAATAGAGTACAGAATATAAAGTAGTCACAGAAATAAAACCATGAGAATTTGTCATCTTAATTAGTATTTATAAGACATGTGTCAGAATATCTTAAACTTATTAGAATTAAAAATAAGTAAACTTAGCATTTAAGCTTATTTTAAATTATTTCAAGTGACTATTTAAATAAACTTAATCTCTTTGTTTATTTCTAAGTTGTCATCTTAAATCGATAGCCCTGAAATCTTTTAAATATTCCAAGTTAAATCCTCATATTTATATCAGAAATGAAGCAGTTTCCAAAATTTAAAAAAAAAAAAAAAGCATGTATTCCCTCAACCTTCTCTCCTGTTCAGAATACTCACTCTGCCTCTCTCTGCCAGCAGCAGGTATTTCTGGAAGTGGTGTTTATGCTCCCTGGCTCCTCTTCTCATCCCTATCAGCCAGGTCAACCTTCTGAAGCTGTTTTCTCAAAGTCCACCATGAAATCTCAGCAGCCGGCCCCCTAGGGTCTCTTCAAATCCCCATGTTACTTGAGCTTGATTTGACACTACAGATGGCTCCATTTTTCTCAAAACTCTCATTTGTTGTTGTTGTTGTTTTTGACTTCTGGGATACTACCTCTTCCTGCTTTGCTAGCTATTCCTTTTCAGTCTCTGAGCTTTCCTTCTCAATTTAAACTTTAAATTTGCATAGCTCTATTTTCTACCCTTTTATTTCTCAATCCTCTTCACAGACAGTCTTACTCCATGCATAAATTTTAGCTCCAGGTTCCTAAATTATTTGCATTTCCATAAAGAAAAACTGTTTTCCTTCATAGAGGCAAAACCCTCTTGCCTACCTCAGTTTTTTTGTTTTGTTTTGTTTTGTTTTGTTTTTTTGCTAACTCCTTCTGGACCTGATCTGGAATACTCAGCTTAAGGAAATATATAATTCTCAAAGGCTTAGAAACCATGTCTATGCAACAACAAAGTCTGTTAGCAAAGAATGAATTTTGCCAAATAACTGTGTTGTAATACTGTTTACTTGTTAACAACAATCAGTTCCAAGTTTAACAAATTTGCTTGAAGGTTAGTTTTCAGTAAAACAAGCACTTGTGGTCATCAGGGACTGGGCTGTACATAAAGATTGGAGAGAAAGGCATTAGAGAGTTAAATGTAAGTAAGGGTATGAATTTTCCCACTTAACCTAGATTCATATTGGACATCTTGTCTATTCGAAAGTAAACAAAAGTAAATTTAGATTTAAAAAATTGCAACCAAAGGATATAGCATTTTGCTGAAGTCTAGAGAAGCTCTGTTCCTACTATTTGTGCTAACTCATTGCTATAGAGAAGCAGGATTAAAGTCCTGACACTGATTTATAAATCCCCTTCCAAGATTTATCTACAGCGAGGTCCATTTTAGTAGTTAGGGAACCCAGAGGATTTGGAGATGCTTTATTCATATATCTTATTGTCACAAAGTAAATAATAAAAGGAGATTTCTCTTTATCTCTAAATAAAATTATCCACTAAAAGAATTCTTGGTTTAAATCACAGTTTATGAGTACTAAAGCTTGTTTAATTTGCTTCCAAGTGTTAGATAATCATGTAAAATTAGTCTGCATAAAGTAATTAATTATTTTTTTCACGCAATAAGAATACTTTTTTTGCATTGTCTAAAATTTCAGTGGTGATAGCTGTCATCATCTGAAATTTTGTATGGACTTCAGTCTTAATTTCCATCAAAATAGTCTATAATAGTCTGTAAAGAAAAAAGATTTTATATATAAATATATAACAGATTCTTATGTATATGTATACACTCAATTATATATATACAGAAAGAACAGAAAGAGGTTAAAAGATGTTAAAGAAACTAAACAACATTCAATCTAATTGTACATACGATAAATAATATGTGAGTTATAAAATGAAATATTAATAGTTTTTTCCACATAATCGGTGTCAAGTTATGAATTTTTAAAATGATTACTTTAACAGCTTTTTAAACCCTGCATATTGTCTACTATGCCTTTAGCAACATGCCTATTTTTCTTATTTTTGGAGTTTTGTGATCATTTTAAAATCTGAATCACTTGAAAACTTTTAGGGAGCCTTCCTAAATGATTTTTAAACCTGTTCCTCCTTCAGCACTTCCTCTTAATTTTAAAGTAGCAGATAACATCAGTACTTATGCACAACTTTAAAAAAAGGAAGACATTCTGTTTTGTGTTATTTGATGGTGCTTTACTAGGCATGATTTGCATTCACAGTTTTAGCATAAGAATAGAAAATTATAAATCTTAGTGGAAAGAAGACAAGTATGAGGAAGGTAGGTCAACGACATTTATAAAGAACATTGTCTTAAACAGCCATCCATTAATAAGCTTCTGAGCCTACTGCTTGGCAGGCACATTTATTATAGAGTGGAGGGTCTCTGAGGCCTTTCATTTCAATTACTGTGAAGATTCTCCAGGGTCACCCAAGGTGTCCAGGATGAAAGGCCATTGTAGGTAGTCAACACATTTTCCGCTACTAATTTTCTCTACTAATAAGATTGAAGTATATCATCTATGTTTTAGGTTTCAAGATCGTAAAAAGGGAGAAAATGTTAGACTCTGCTATTAAGCAAAACCCAAGGGCACTGGAGGGTCCTCTCAGTAGAAACCTGTCTTGCCAAAAGTTGTGAAGTTGATGTCTAATATCTATAATGACATTTTATCAGAACACCACTAACACTACTATTGCTTGTTAATACTGAAAGCAAGCATCTCAGCTAATCAACAGATACAAGCCTCCCCATGATTCTAGTAACTTGAGCTTTCAGCACAGTTTTATTTTTCAAGAAGTTTAACTCATTAATTTTGAAAAGGACACAGCAAAGCACACACACACACACAAAATCCATTTAGCAGAGGAGTTAACTTAAAGCAGCAGAAGGTAAAAGGTCAATCATTAGATTATAGGAAGATCAGTAGCCTGTTCTGTGACTCCTAATACACTGCTGGTTCCTTTCAACCCTGCTTAAAAAAAAAAAAAAAAAGATAGTTGATAGGACATTTGCATTTCTTTCTTTCTTTATATGTGTGTTTTTCTGGTGTTTTTTTGTTTGTTTATTTTTTTAGGAGGTGCCGGAGATTTAACCCAGGACCTCGTACATGGAAAGCAGGTGTTCAACCACTGAGCTACACCCGCTCCCCTCTTTATGTGTGTTTTGAGCTCTGCCAGTTCACAGATCAAAGGACTTGTGTCCTAAGCAAGTGATTGTCAAAGTCCAGGATTTATCACAAAACAAAACAATTACAAATTTCTGTAGTCTGTTGCTGTTTTGTGATTTATTAAGCTCGTGTCTTAGAAATTCAGAATTCTTCACATTGTACTTTTTCAGAAAGGAAAGAATTTGATTATATATGGTGATGGAGGAAACTATTTTACTCAAAGAAAACCTAAAGGTCAAAAGGAAAAAAAAAAAGGACAGGATTTCTTTTGCCCAAATTCAGAATTTAAACATTGTTTGCTCCTTTCATAAAAGTACTTTTTAACTATTTTAATATTATCCAAAATGGCCTAAGGCATGCTTTGCTCCAGTTTCTTATTGTACTAGGGTAATTGTTAATGCTGCGCCTCATTCATGTTCGTTTTCACAATAGTAATAAGCTAGAAACCCCGATAGGTAGAAGTAACAATTACATAAACTGAAACCATTTGTATCATCTAAAATCAAAATCACTATGAAATATTTAACCGACTTCAGGGATCTTAAGCTTAGAATTAGTATTCCTGAATTATTGTATTTAAGAAACACAGATGGGTGCATGAAAATTGCCATCCAATGTCAATGAAAGAGGTACACACCCCCATCTTTAGAGCTAATGGAAAACATAACCAGAGAAACGAAGATGAACATTGAGATGACTGAAAGCAAGGATGGAGGGCTTCCCTAATATACGGGTTTTGCAGGCCATTAATTAATTTTAGTGTTATGAGTCAAACAGTATATTTTGACTCTTAGTATATGGTTCTTGCATCTTGAATTTCTAAGACACTGCCTTTTTATTTTCAGGATGTTGAATGTTTCTAACTGGATATAATTTCCCCAAAGTTCTATCAGGCAGGGAGAAAGGGGCGTGAAGCTTCATCAATCTCTCTGGGCAGCTACAGTCTAGGCCTACATGAGTTGGATTATTCTACACAGCTGTGACTCTGTACCTACCCCTGGCAAAGGAGAAAGTGGGGAGAAGCTTCATTGGTCCTTGGGGCAATGAGGGCAGCTTGAGCCTCCACAGCTTATAGTACCAACTACTTCCTTGGCTCCTCCTACACAAACGGCGAGGGAGAAGGAGCAAGAAGGCCTAAACTAAAGAGAAAAACTGCACCTAGATAAATACTCTAGTAAGTCAGAGGCCAAGACACCAACAAAAAATTACAATCCACACCAAGAAACAGGAAGATATAGCCCAGTTAAAGAAACAAGATAAGCCTGCAGATGACATAAAGGACTTGAGACAACTAATCATAGATGTCCAATCAAATCTCCTTAATAAATTCAATGAGATGGCTAAAGAGATTAAGGATATTAAGAAGACATTGGATGAGCACAAAGAAGAATTTGAAAGCATACACACAAAAAGAGCAAATCTTATGGGAATGAAAGGTGCAATAAATGAAATTAAAAATACACTGGAATCATATAATAGCATATTTGAGGAGGCTGAAGAAAGGATTGGTGAGCTGGAAGAAATGGCCTCTGAGAGTGAACATACAAAAGAACAGATGAAGAAAAGAGTGGAAAACTTGAACAAGGTCTTAGGGAAGTAAACGACAGCAAGAGACAAGCAAACATATGTGTCATGGGTGTCCCAGAAGAAGAGAAGGGAAAAGGGGCAGAAGGAATATTTGAAGAAATAATGGTAGAAAATTTCCCAACCCTATTGAAGGAAATAGATATCCATGTCCAAGAAGCACAACGTACTCCCATCTGAAAA
Source organism: Chaetophractus vellerosus (assembly GCA_004027955.1). NCBI lineage: Eukaryota > Metazoa > Chordata > Mammalia > Cingulata > Chlamyphoridae > Chaetophractus > Chaetophractus vellerosus. The sequence continues at coordinate 17,014 of PVKH010004520.1, read as the reverse complement.
ATTCCAAATAGACCAACTCCGAGACACATACTAATCAGAATGTCAAATGTCAAAGACAAAGAGAGAATTCTGAGAGCAGCAAGAGAAAAGCAATGCATAACATATAAGAGACACCCAATAAGATTAAGTGCCGATTTCTCACCAGAAACCTTGGAGGCAAGAAGACAGTAATATGATATATTTAAGATACTGCAAGAGAAAAACTTCCAGCCAAGAATCTTATATCCAGCAAGATCATCTTTCAAAAATGAGGGTGAGTTTAGAATATTCACAGATAAACAGAAACTGTGAGAGTTTGTAAATAAGAGACCTGCTTTGCAGGAAATACTAAAGGGTGTGCTACAGACAGAAAAGAAAAGACAGAAGAGAGAGGCCTGGAAGACAGTCTAGAAATGAAGATTATATTAATAAAGGTAACTAAAAGTTTCAAAAATGGTGAAAATAAAATGACAGATAAAAACCAAATATTCAAGAATATACTTAATCAACGATGTAAAGCACTTATATTCAGAAAACTATAACTCATTGTTAAAAGAAATTTTTAAAAAGACCTAAATAATTGTAAGAACATTCCATGCTTATGGATTGGAAGACTATCATCAAGATGTCAATTCTACTCAAATTCATATACAGATTCAATGAAATCCTTATAAAATTCCACCAGCATTTTTTAAATAAATGGAAAACATGATTATCAAATTTATTTGGAAGAGTAGGGGGTCCTGAATAGCCAGAAACATCTTAAAAAGGAAAAACAAAGTCAGACGAGTCTTATTTCCAGACTCGAAATCATATTCCCTAGCTACAGTGGTAAAAACAGCATGGTACTGGCATAAAGACAGACACATAGACCAATGGAACCGAATTGATGGTTCAGAAACAGACCCTTACATTTATGGTCAAGTGATTTTTGACTAGCCTGTCAAACCCACCCAGCTTGGGCAGAACAGTCCATTCAACAAATGGTGCTGAGAAAACTGGATATCCAGAGCAGAAGAAGGGAAGAGGACCCCTATCTCCTACCTTATACAAGAATTAACTCAAAATGAATCAAAAACCTAAATATACAAGTAAGAACCATAAAGCTTCTAGAAGAAAATGTAGAAAACATCTTCAAGACCTGGTGGTAGGTGGTGCATTCTTAAAGGAGATAAGAGGAGGAATGAGATGGACTACTGATATTTAATGTATGTAGAAGTTTTAATTAGCTTTACTGTAAAAGTGTAGAAATGTAAAGAGTTGATGGTAATACATTATAGTGAATAACAACTGGTTTATAAATGGGAATGTGGCTAAAAATGGTGGTGTAGGGATGTAAATGCCAATTGACAGAAAGCTAGAGAATAATCTAGGGACTGAATAGCATAGTAAACCCAGAGGTGGATGAGAATTATGGTTGATAGTACAGGTGCAAGAATGTCCTTTGTGAGCTAGAGCAGATGTACATCACTGTTGCAGGGTGGTGGGAATGTGGAGAAGCATGGGAAAAATACAACTGGAGTGACCTATGGACTATGGTTAACAGTAATAATGTAATATACTTGCATCTATGTCAAAGATGTATTGTGTTGATAATGGGGGAGTATGGAAATTTGTGCCAAATGTACACTGTGGACCTGGTAATAATCGGATGATCTTACTGATTATTATCTCATAATCTGTAACAAATGTTCCACCACGGCATGGTGTGTTGATAGAGGGGTATTATTTGAGAATTCTGCACATGTGCATGATTGTTTTGTAAGTTTACAACTTCTGTCATAAAAATATATTTAAAAAATAATAATTGGGTGGGTTGGGGGGAAAATACACCAAATGTAAGATAAGGAGTATAATTAGTACACGATTTTGACAATATTCATTCATAATTTGTAATAAATGTCTCACGACGATGCAAGGTGTTGGTGGAGGGTTGATGTATGGGACCCCTGTATGATATGATGAATGTTTGCTTTGTGAATTCACAACTTTTACTATATACTTACTGTTTATGTAAGTTCATGAATAAATGATATAATAATAATTATTATTAATATTATTATTATTGGGGGGAAATACTTTGGTTAGCAGTAATATTTTGAGGATGCTCTTTAATCATTAGTTTAAAATGTTTAACAACAATGCAAGGTATTGGTGGTAGGGTGAAGTGTGAGAGCCCTAGATGATGTTATGTATGTTTGTTTTGTAAGTTCACAACTTTCGCTATACACTTATTATGTATGTTCATGTATGAGTGATATACTTCAATAATTTTTTTTAAAACCCAATGAGGTAGAAACTATTATTTTATAGATGAATAAAATGAGGCAGACAGTGCTTACATAGCTTGCATATTGCCACATAAGTAGTTAGAAGTGGCTCAGGAATTTAAATGTAGACAATCAGGCTCTAGAATCCATGCAGATGTTTATTAGTCAATTGTATTTGCTCTTCTATAAACTCTATCCATAATTTGAAAAGCCATTAGGAGAATCAAATATTTGTATATAAAAGCTATACAAATGCAAACTATTCTTGTTAGCTTATCACATTTGTCAAACCCAAAGAAAAGCCTGGAAATTAGATCCAGTGGGAAACGGGACAGTTTTACAGTGGAAAAAATCTCAGGTTGAGAAAAAAGCAAAATTCTAAAATTCTGTTGTACTCCCAGATCCTATGGCCTCTGGAATAATAGTTGGCAGAGGTAGAATTGGGGACTTCAAATTGACAGTGACAACACACATCTTTAGGACTGGATAAATTCCTAAAAGGCCCCACATATATCATCACGCAATAGAATTTTCTAGATTGGAAGGAATAGTCTTTTAAATATGCCAAGACTTGACTTTCAACTATACCTATAATAAAGCAACTTATATCCGTAGAAATACATAAAATGTATAAAAATCAAACTAAAAGGAGCTTTTTAAAATCATTATTGTCCAATCTTTTCACAAAACCTCTGGTTTCATTTTCTTAAATTGTTATTTCTCATTCTGTGAAAGAGGAAGGGGCGGTGAGAGCGGGGGGGTGGGGGGGTAGGAGCAGGCTGGCAAAAGCAAGAAAAAGGCCTGAAGATCAATGGGGAGGCAAATCCTTGAAGAATGAGAACCTTGATTATCCATTCAAGTCTATGCTGCCTTTTCATGGAAAAAAAAAAAAAAAGTTTGAAGAAGTCTTAATTATCTGATATCCACCACGTAGGAAAAAGCTATTTCAAACATTGAAACCTGTATATTTTAACATGATTATGAAACACTCATTTAAAATAGTCATATACTCTGTTTTCACCAAAAGAAGACAAGAAAAATATTAAACATGATGTTAAAGCCCACCCAGCTCAAAACTCCTGATGGAAAAAAGAGCCAGAGGAAGCCTGCTCTTTAGCAAGGCGTTTTTTTTTTTTCATCACTAACTTAACTAAGTTTTAGTTTGTATCTTGCGATTAAAGATAGACTTTTTGAACAGAACAAAAAAGAAAGAAGAACAAAGTGTCCTAAAACCAACAGTCAATAAAACTCCAGTTATGCTCTCTAGCCATCATCTGGCTTAAGAAATCCTCATAACCTTCCCTCAAAAAACAAAGCATTTCCTTTCCTCTGGACAACAGAGCCTGCTTTCTCCTCGGGCAGGGCCCTTGGGAACGTGGTCTCTGCCTCATTTCAGGCACACCTGTTTGACTCCATATAAACCAGGGTTTTAGTTCAGGGTCCCTTCCACCCCTCAAATAGGAAGCCCTGCAGTGTGGTGCTTCCTATCATTCTTGGACCAATACCTTCATGAAACTCTGTTTTGAAAGAAGCATTTGTTCCTGTTTTCTTTTCACTTACCTTGTGAAGTCTCATCCCCCCATGACATTTGACAGTGGCTTTGGGTGTGGGCTAAAGAGAAAGCAGAGAGCAGCGGTTGGGGAGGTGGTTTCCTGTGGAGCAGGCAGGCCAGGCCATCTAATGCAGCACACAATAGGTTCAGGTCATCCGCCGAACACTAAAACTGAGAAGTCAATGATAGCTGACTCAATGGTAGTTTAATGCCAGGCAGTGCAATGTTTTCACTATACTTACACATGAAATGATGAAGTATTGTGGCTGCTGGTTTAAGTGCAAGGGCTTCTACATTTTTTTCCCCCAATCTACAAAGACCTTTAAAACAGGCTGTCTTTTTGAGAGAAGGAAGCCTTCTTCCTCTAAAATATATTATTCAGGAACCATTAAATGCATCTCATAAATGCATTGCTGTTGCATCTCATAAGTTCCTCTAAGGAAAGGATCCCAGTTTTTAATTCTTCACATTCTTCCTAGTACCAGCACAATGTGTTTCTAGGTGTTGAAGGTATGCATGCAAGTGTCATTTGCTTGTTTGTTTACAGATTGATTGATTCATACATTCATTCATTCAATTAATTTCTGGGACATAAATGAGCTCCTTTTTTCCATGTTCTGATGATTTAACCACAAATAAGACATGATCCCTGCCCTCAATGAATTCATAAAATCTAGCGAGGGAAAGAAAACTGAGCAAATAATTGTGAATACCATGTGAGAGTTAATACAATAGTAGTTTATACAAAATCCAGTAGGCCCCCAAAAGAAAGTGGGCAATGTAATGGGAGTGGAAGAATTAGTCAAATGAGATGATTCTGGAACCATCTTAAAGGGTATTGCATGGGCATTTTCCATGCAAGGAAATGCATTCCCATCAGGGGTGTCTAGCATATGCATAGATCCAGAGGCACAAAATAGTACAACACATTCTGGGAACTGAAGCTACTTCTATATTGATAAAGTATAGAGGACCCTGCCATGAGATGAGACTGATATATTAGCAAAATGAGTTTTAATATCAGGAGGCATTTTTTTTTTTCAGAAAAAAAAATTACAAGCATATCCTTTGTAATAATGCTTGAGAAAAATTTTGGTTAAAGTTTGATCAATTTAAAGACAAAAATGTTAATGAAGCCATTTGAAGTGTTTTCAATTTAATACGGCCCCTGCTTGAGAAAAAAAATGATAGTAACAGATTTTCATAATGGTGACTTTCAAACTAATATGCTATCACATGAAGCATAATTAGAGGTTACGAAATACTAATCCGTTTTGTGGAAGCTAAATCCACTTCATTTTCATTAATAGAATGGCTTAGACCCTACAGAAAATAGTGTAATAGTGTCTGACACACAGTAGATGCTCAATAAGTATTTGTTGAAGGAAACACCATAACTGAGGTTGCATTTGGCAAACAAATAAGTGCTTTGGGTGCTGACCCAAGGCTCTCCATCTTGTAATTGCTGCTGCTCCTTTGGCAACTAGACTCTTGTTCCCTTGGTATCCCTGGAGTAGCATTCATCAGGTCTCTTTTTGGTCCCTACTCCTAACTAACATTCCCTTCTTCCACACAGATATGGAGATACCCAAAAATGTGTTTGGGCAGGTCCAGAGGATATAACCATCAGACTTTCAGCCTAGGACACGCAAACCAAAGTGCACTGTTGTAATTGCCACTGACAGTAGCAGTTCAAAACACCCAAATCAAAAAGGTAAATGCAAGCGCTCCATGGATGGCTCAATAAAAGAAGCAGATCACCACTTCCTCTGTTCTCTGCCTTCTGCTGTCTGGGTGTTTCTAGTTAGGGAATGAGACAGCTCTGACAGTGAAGGAAGTGTAGGAGAGAGAAGAGTGGTTAGTGAATGTGCTTGCTGAACAGAAGGAGGACCAAGGTGGTTTCTTAGTTCTTAGTTTGCCAGGCTGCTATGACAAACAGCAGTGGGTTGGCGTAAACAACAGGCATTTATTGGTTCACAGTTTAGAGGCTAGGAACCCAAAATCAAGGTGTCAGCATGGCTATGCTTTCTCCCTTAAGTCTGTAGTGTTCTTGCCACAAACATGGTATTCCTTGGCTTGCATTTCTGACTCCTGTCACATGTGACCCCTCTCTCCTTGTCTCTGCAAGTTCGGTTTCCACTGATTTCCAGTGTTTTGCTCCTCTGTGGCCTTCTCTGACTTCCTACAAATCCTCCAGTAATATGGATTAATGCCCAGCTCACCCTGATTCAGGTAGGCCATATTTTAACTAAAAATAACATCTTCAAACGGTCCTATTTACACATGAGTTTACACTCAAAGGAATGCAAATTGAGATTAAGAACATACCTTTCATTGATGTACACAATTAAATCCACTGGATACCCAAAAGATACATTCTTCTACATGAAAAATACATTCACCCCATCCCAATATCTCAAAAGCCTTAAAACATTTCAGTAACAATTTGAAGTCCAAAAACTCATCAAAATCAGTTTTGAGTTTGGCCCAATTTGGGCAAAATTTCTTTATCTGTGGACCTGTGACACCTAGAAGACAAATCATCTGCTTCCAAAATATAATGGTGGGACAGGCATAAAATAGACCTTCCCATTACAGAAGGGAGAAATTAAAAGGAAAGCAGGGGTCACAGGTCCTGAATAAGTCTAAGACCCAGCAGAGCAAACTCCATTAGATTTCCAGGTCTGAGGGTCATCAGTGGACCCATGATTTGTCCTCTGGGTCTGTGGAAGCAGCAGCCCCACCCTTTCCAGGCGCCTGGGCAGCAGTGCTCAGGCCCCACCTGCACACAGCACTGGAGCAGCAGCCAGGCTCCACTGGAGGTGGAGGCCCAACCTTTCCAAGCCTTGGGGTGGTGGGAGCACTCTCTCTAAGCACCAGGGTGAAAGGATAGAAATCCCACCCTACCCAAAGGCCTGGGTACAAGCCATCTCTCCTGGCCCAAGGAGGCATCTTTGGTCTAGACCTCTGTTTCCATGGTTCTGAGCTTAAAGCCATTTTTCCTTCATTTCACCCTGTCTTTGTTCCTTTCAGTCCAGGCTGGCCAGTTCATCTGCTCATACAAAATTCTCAAAAACCTTGTTGGTTCCAAGGGATCCAAACCATCAGACAAAAGAATCTTTCACAGATCTTTCCTGGATAACTGCACTTCCAAATCTGACTGCTTTTGAGATGGCTGACTAGATCCATGAGTCATATGCCTAATCTCCTTAGCTAAACCCTCATGTAGAGCCCCATTTTCCAGGAATTCATCTCCTGGGAGTTCAGGGAGGACTCTGACAGAGCCACTTCTGGCCCTAGTCTCAGAGCATACTATCTGGATAGGCTGAGAATTATCCAAATCATCAACTGATGGTTCCTTTGGACTTAGGAGTTCAGTCGAGTAAACTAAAAACAGCAAGGAAAAACCAGACTGCACCTTCCACACCTACTTATTTCGCAACTATCCCCCTACTAAGTTGTATGGGACTTTCGAGACCATCAACTCAAACCTCTCATTTCACGTTTGCAGAAATATTTGACAGGAGAAATTTAGTTTCTCATCCAAAATCATATTTCTGATGTGTAGCAGAGATGAACCTCTGTCTCCTGACAACTCCCACAAACCAAAGATCAGAGCTTCTTTCACTATATCAGGCAATGTATAGTGAACCCACCCAACTCATTAGTGGATGATCATGGCTTAATATGCAAATACCCCCTACTCCTTTTTTGATCCTTCCCAATAAGTCACCAGTTGGTATTGAATCTTTTTTCCTCCCATACCCTATGCTTTTTTTCCCCATTGCCAGCCACCCAGCAAAATCTTTCAAGGCCCATACTTGGAGTCCCAGCCTCAGTTGTCCTGACCTTCAATAAATATATGCTGTCTCATTTCATCACATACTATCCTTTCCATCTTCTGAACTCATAACATTTTTTGTCTGAACCATTTATTTTGCAAGCAGGTATTTACTTTCTTGGTTAATCTCTTGAATTACAATTTGATTTACTCATATATTTTTTCTTCTTGTCTGGAAGATAATCTTCTTGAGGGGAGAAACCACATTTTATTTGTTTCAGTATTTACCCATCAACTGGGATTGCACTGTGCACAGGATAGATTTTTAGGAAATATTTGCACAATGAGTAGACTCTGGTAACAAAATGGATGCTTTAATGGAAAGAAGGTTGTAATGGAGGATAAACATTTCTTGGCACAGGGCCTTCCAACATCCTGTAAATCATGTTATGTAGCTAGCCTCTATGATATTAACAAGTAATATGGGCCAGGAAAGGAGGTGGAAATTCTTTGGCCCACTCTGTGCTTGTGAATTAGATGAAGAGGGAGAAGAAGGAGTTGTCATTCAGCTTATTCAGGACCGAAGGATCTGCTGAGCTCGAAGATTTCTAAGGTTCTATCCAGCTCTTAAATTCTAAGTGCTACAATCCATGCTGAGAGTTGGAATTTGGGACACTTAGATTTACACTGTTTTTTGGAAAGTTAGAATCACACTGAAAATCTAAGTAAATAACTTTATCCTTCAGCCCCTTCCTTGACTTATTACTAGAATCCCTCATTCCAGGGATGATAAAGCATGGGATGATATGGCCTAACTCATGTGGGTTTTCAGTATGTTTGTTTGTTTTATGTCAAGACTGGAGGTCTGAAAGCAAATATTTTCCAGGAAATTCATTTGGATCTCAGAATGATTTTCCCTTGTTAACAATATAATACATGGAAAGCTGGGGCTAACACATAATTATTTCTATAGTTGAGGTACATTATAGGTAAAATAAATTTTACTAGTCAGACCACAGACATAACTATTGCCATTTCAACTTTATATATGGAAATTTGCATATAAATTGCGAGACTGCTGAATTAAAAATAAACATTTGGAACAAAATCTGCTCATACATGAGGAACTATTTGCAGTTACATTTTGTTGTAGTGAAACCAATGTTCTCAAACTTATTTTTTAAGCAGAAAGTGGTTATACATTTAAGCGTACCTATAGTCTTTCCTTGTCAGTCCCTTAAGACAGGCCAGGGTTTGATTAACTTCTAATCAATTCATAACTTCTTTGCCCAATTTCTTTATTTCCTCAGGAAGAAATCAACCACCATTCTAGTAAAGCACTTAATATATAATACTACGCAGCAGAAATTTCACTCTATACATGAACATTTTAAACCTTATACTTTTTCTTATAATTTAAACTTTAGTTATAATTATTTTGAATTGTAGTAAAACTTATTCTTTTATTTCAATTCAGTTTAAACTACGTTACTTCAGCTTGAAGCAAATAGCACTGCAGTATTTTTTTAATTTTATTTTTGCAGTATTTCTTGATAGTTTATCTTGCTCTTACTTAGAACTGCAACTTACCTAAAAAGATGACTGATTGTATCCCACACACATCTCTCTATACAAAAACACAAAAAAGGTTTTACTTTAGTTCAACAAACGCTTAAGTATCATTTATATGTAGGAACAAGTACTACTCTAATGTCAGAGTAAACTGAGTTTAAAATAGAGAGATTTGCTCTGCTCTCGGTCAACCTTTATCAATTGCTGGAGTATATTTGATGTCTTTATCCACAGCACTCAGAGGGAATTTCAGCAAAAACTGAACTCAAATTTTTAGTGTAAAATATCCAGGAAACATTATAAAAGGGCCATGACATAACAGAAAGAGTTCAGTCTTTGGAGTGAGCCAGATCTGAACTCAAATCCTGGCTCTGCCTATTATACATGTAACTTTCCAAAAGTTAACCTTCCAAAGCCACACTGTAAGTCTGCAAAATAATGCCTGCCTCTGGGACTGATGTTCCACCAGCACACTGAGGAACTGCATACTGGTTAATAAATAGTTGAAGTACTTGCATACATTGGTAAAGAGCTGCTGCCCAAAGTCCACCAGTCCCCAGGTCCCACTATAACCTGGAAGCCCTAGGTCTCCTCAGATACAGGAACCAAAGGGTCAAGTTTGCCCTTCAGATTGGTCAGCGCCCTTGCTCTACTGGTTAAGTATTTTGACTATCCCACCCCGCAGCCTACCTCACAGAGTTGTGTTTAGGATTTAGTGAGATAGCAATGTCTGGCATTTAGCAAGGACTTGTGTTCCCTATTATAGACAGTCCTATCTGTGCTCAACTCAGAATGCTGCATTGTCTGCTGTGACTTAATAAGAAAATCTTGATAAGGTCATGGAAGCATTTACCCTCCAATTATTTCCTCATTTCTGAATGTCTTTAGTTTGTATGTGCTTAGCAATCTTAAAATGCAGAAAAAGAAATCATTTCTGAACTACATCAAAATGAGTGAGTGGATAGACTTTGAATTTCAAAATGACTTAGTTTTTACTTTCACACCAATTCATGCGTTAATAAAAGTCTGTACATCATTTTTGTTCATATGTTCGAATGGTTTGTTTGACATCATATAATCATAAATTAAATGCACACAAAATTTCCGTGAGAAAAAAATGTTTCTGATCAGTTTAACTATAAAGTCTCAAGCCAAATAATTGTAATTTCTTTGTTTCAGGGAAAGAAATGATCAGTTCCGTTTTCAAAGGCAATCATAAAATAAATTCTCTTTCACCAAATTTATAAAGAAAATGATGATATTCAGAAATACAGAAATCCAAGAACCATAGAAATCTTTGACTTTAAAGTGACAAACATATTTGAAAGTAAATATATGTACTGCAAAGATCTTTGGGTGTTGTTTTGTTTTGTTTGTTTTTGTTTTTTCCTTTCCTGGTGCTAGTCCCTATTAGCAAGGAATGATAATGTGAGTGTACATCCCTCTGTATTTCTATTCAAAACTGACCTGTGTGCATCGGATTAGAAGCACTTCTGCTTCCTTGCTATCCCTGCTGGACTGATAGGGCATAATTAGTGTAGAATATTAGGTAGGGCACAGATCGTGCAGCTTGCTAATCAGATTTACTATTGAAACAGTGGTTGTTGCCATTTCTAGCCATATCTGACAGTACAGCTAGGAATTAAATCATGGCATTAGCTGAACACTATTTGGCTAAGGAAACTAGTAGGTCATCAGTTTATGCCCCCACCCTTGAGACAAGTGGCAGGTGGAGCAGCACTAGGCCTGCTAATGCCATGAGCTGGAGGCTCTGGCCAGTAGAGGAGAGTTTACGGGGTTTTGTTTTTTTTTTTAATTCATCAGGCCATATGCTGCCAGGCTCTCATGTAAATAGACAAAATTACAAATAATAAAAAAGAACCAACTGTTTTAGCGGTTGGCTGTTTTCTGTCATCATTGCCATCTATGTGAGAGGCCAGTTAATGAAAGAGGGGTCTTGGACTCCCAGTGACATCGACCTAAAGAGATAGATACTTCAAAATCCTAGTTCCATTCAAGCCATGTTAAACCTCTGCCCTGGGGTAACTCAGTGCCAAGTGTCTATTTGGCTGAAAAGCAGGGGAGCCTGGCCGTCCAGCTGGCCTAAAGATTGGGCAAGCTTCTCTAACACTCCCTGCAGCTGAGGCCCATTGTCTACCCATCTGAGAAGAGAGGAAAGGTTAAGTTTCGTTTAGGTTGGGTTAAGTTGGTATTCATAGGCCTATCAGATTCAGTCACCCTTAGAATAAGTAACTTTTTTTCATATAGAAAAGAATAGTCAATACAATTTTCTGTTTTTAAATTACAGAGAATTAGCATTTGTAAGCTGTTTGGAAATCCCTAACTTTTTAAAAATCAATTTTATTGATACATATTAATAAAACATACAATTCATCCAGAGTGTGCAATCAATGGCATTTCATATAATCACAGAGTTGTGTGTTCATCACTTCAAACATTATTAAAGCATTTTCATTATTTCAATAGTAATAATAAACAAAAACAGACAAAGAAAATTCCTCACCTCTCAATATCTCTGTTTCCCCTGCTGTACATAGCTGCTATTTCTGGCTATTCTTGCACAATTATTTATTTGTTTATTAAGCAGTTTTATTGAGATATATTCACATGCCATATGATCTATCCAAAGTGTATAATAAATGGCTTTTAATATAATCACAATGTTATACTTTCACCATCTCAAAAATTTTAGAACAATTTCATTCTCCAAAAAGCAAGACTCCAGTCCCTTAACATTCCTTCCCCATCCCTACATAACTACTAATCTAATTTCATCTTTATAAAATGATTCATATTTACATTTTATATAAATGGAATCATACAACATAGAGTGCTCTGTGTCTGGTCTCCTTTACTCAGTATAATGATTTTTTTTGGTCTGATATTAACATTTTGTAGTATTAACCTACATTTGTTTAACTTCAAAGAAAAATGGTCTTATATATGCAATTTTACCCATATTCATATTTCACATAATATATTTATATTTCACATATTTAGTTCATAATAGCGCAATCATACTGTATTTGTCCTTTTGTGTCTGGTTTGCTTCACTCTACATAATGTCCTTCAAGTCCATCCATGTTGTCATGTGTTTCACCACTTCATTTCTTCTTACCACTGCATAATATTCCATTGTGTGTATACGCCACAATTTGTTTATCCATTCATCAGTTGATAGACACCTGGGTTGTTTCCAACTTATGACTATCGTGAATAATGCTGCTATGAACATAGGTGTGCAGATGTCTATTCATGTCACTGCTCTCAGTTCTTCTGGGTATAATACCTAGCAATGGCATTGCCAGGTCCAATGGCAAGTCTATATTCAACTTCCTTAGGAACTGGCAAACAGTCCTTCACAGTGGTTCTACCATTCTATATTCCCACCAACAGTGAATAAGCATTCCTATCTCTCCATATCCTCTTCAACAGTTACAGTGTTCCGACTTTTTAATAGTGGCCAGTATACTAGCTGTGAAATATCTCATTGTTGTTTTGATTTGCATTTCCCTAATCACGAGTGATGTTGAACATTTTTTCATGTGTTTTTTCTCCATTTGTAGTTCTTCTTTGGATAGTTGCCTTTTCAAGTCTTTTGTCAATTTTTTTAATTGGATAGTTTGTCTTTTTATTGTTGTGTTGTATGAGCTCCTTATATATCACGGATATTAAACCCTTATCAGATATGTGATTGCCAAATATTTTCTCCCATTGAGTTGGCTGACTTTACACCCTTTTGACAAAGCATGGTACTAGCATAAGGACAGACAGATTGACCAATTGACCTGAATCAAGGACTCAGAAATCAACCATCACATCTGTAGCCACGTGATTTCTGACAAGGCTGTTGAGCCTACCCAGCTGGGCCAGAACAGTCTATTCAACAATTGGTGCTGGGAGAACTGGATAGCCATATCCAAACGAAAGAAAGAAGACACCTATCTCATACCGGATACAAAAATTAACTCAAAATGGATCAAGGATCTAAATATAAAACAACAACCATAAAACCTCTAGAAGAAAATGTAGGAAAACATCTTCAAGATCTTGTGGTAGGCAGTAGTTTCTTAAACGTTACACCCAAAACATGAGCAACAAAAGAAAAATAGATAAATGGGACTTCCTCAAAATTCAACACTTTTGCAATCCCTAACTTTTTATTTTCATATGACAATGACTTTATTTTTTTTAAAGATACTTAGATTACATAATTTTAATACAAGACTGCAAGAAAAGCTCTCCCAGCATATTCTAAACTCTTCCCCTGAAATACTTGCTTTTAACATTAAAACATTGCTAAAGTTTTATTTAATATCTGCTATTACTATATAATTATTGCCAAGTTTCCAGACTGTACAAATGCAGACTTTAGCACCCTTGATAGAATTCATACACTTATTTCTCCTCTTAAGGCAATAAAACCCCCAACCAAAAAATGAAGTAGACAGACTTGGAATTTATATCTATATATATGTATTAAGTAATTCCATTTTAGAAATATTGTGCTAACATTCATTTGCACCTCTATCAGGTTACTTTGAAACCATAATTTTCACCTTTTTAAGGACATTTCAAAGCCAGTTGTACTCAATTAATATGCAAAGTGTTGCAGTTCAAGAATGGTCAAAATAAAAAACTATCACTATGTATGTGTGATTCTGGGAGAAGTGAGTGATGAGAACCTCTCATTCAACTCTCACTGCTCAGGTTTACCCACAGTGGTGGAGGCAAAACAAATGTCTTGCAGGCAAGCAAATGAAATTGTTTTCCTTCCTGTTTTCCCTACCCAGTCACCAAAACATGTGTTCCTTAGAGTCACACTGGGTTTGCTTTTACCTCCTGGCTAATTTATAACCTAAAGTGTGTTTCTGAAAGACACATGGGCTTAACTCTACTGTCAGAGAATGGTTCCCAGAACCACTGGGGGCAAATCAAAATAGAAAGCTGCAAAGGTTTGCCACCAATAAGCTGTCATAGATAGTCTACAAAAGTACGACAGCTCTGCAATGAAGAAAAATTTATTAGTTCACAGATGAAATTAATGTTAGCAAAAACTATTTCACGTTATCTATAAACAATATGAGGGACAATGAAAGTTAATGGTCTTTCAAAATTTTCAGTGTTAGGAGAGTGCTATAACAAGGAATAACTGGCTCTATTGTCATGGTCCTGTACTCCAAGTCCATTTGATTTTTTTTTTCTAATTTGAAAGGGTTTACTTTATAGGGAGGCAAAGTTCCATGGTGATGCCCACTGTAGGGCCATCTTACAAGGAAAGGTCTACCTTCCTAAGAAATTAAAAGCTCTCGGATTGGCCTTAACTTGAATGTATGTTGAAAGAAAAGTAATTGAGCCAGTTCATGAGGGACAAAGGACAAGATTTTCAAACATTTTCAAGTTATGTGAAACCACATAAGTTGGGTACGGAAGAACAGGTAATGTTCTAACATCTCTGAAGGAAATCTCAAGATAAGCAAGTATTGCTTTTCACAATTTCTAAAATTTACAATTTACATATAATGGTGATAAACATTCTTGTCCCACATGAAAATGCATGCCAGTAACAGGCAAACTTATTTATATGATGCAAAAATGGACCTAGACATTACTATATACTCAAGTATGGCATAATTATGGGCTAATCAAATATATATATATATTTTAAATAAAGCACACAAACAACTTGCTGATCAAAATCACATTCTTGATTAGCTAAAGTAGTAATGCCATAAATAAATAAGAGAGAGATGGTTCTTAATGTCAGGAAGCAAACACATCATTTCCTCTACTGCTACTTTTACACAATCTGTAGTTTCAAACTCTACTCCTTCTCACTGAACACCTAGTGAAGTTATTTTAAAGAATAGGTAGTTTGCACTATGGAGATAGAGCCAATTCATTCATTCATTCATTCATTCATTCATTGAACAAATATTTGGTGCCCATCTGTGATCAAGACAATTACTTGTCCTCAAGGAGAAGCAAATCCTGAAGAGCAAAATAGCTAAACAAGATAATTAGAGGCTGTGGTAAGAACTATAAAGGAAACGAATAGATAAATGTAATTCAGTATGACTGGCTGAGAGGAACCATTTTAGATAGCTAAAGGTGATTCTTTTCCTGGTGTGAAAATCATAATTTCATTTATTAATGATATACTCAAGGCACACAAAATCAGAAAACCAATTCTTTTCAAAGATGAAAAGGGGCCTTAGAGATCATATAATGTTACTCCCTCATAAAACCAAAGTCCATGTGGGTTAAGTGCCCCATAGATTTAGCTAAACAATTAGCTTTCACTGTTAAACTGGAGAGATTTAAAGTGGAGAGAGAAAGTCTTCTTTGATATATATTAATTATTCCATGTACACAAAACATTCATCTAAATGGCATAACTAAGCCTGGCTATTAATCTAGGTATAATGGGAAGAAACTACATAATCATTTTCATTCAATTAGATTATTCCATAACTCTCATATTTTATGTGGATCTAGATATTTAAAATAAAGTTTCCGCTTTCAATTCTTCATAATTATGATTTTTCTTTCCAAAAGGATCTAAGAAATTGTATTCCTTGGATATTTTATATTTATATAAATGGGGATTCATTGAACATCTTAGCAAGAAAATGCTCTACTGAACTTTGTAAGAAAGGTCATCATAATATTAAAAATCCCTAGGGATAGGTCATATATTAAAGATCATTAATAATAATAATAATAATAATAATAATAATAAAGGTATATTGTGCCAAGGGCAGTTACCAAGAAAGAGAAATCGTCTTTAACCTTTAGCAGCTCACAGTCTAAATGTCAATATGACTGTGGGTTTGTGTGTATAGACATACACACACACACACACACACATAGAGAGAGAGAGAGAGACTAAAATGGACTTGCTCCCTGATTGCTTAAAGGAGGAAACAGGCAATGCTACACAGCCAGGTCTTTCTGCACATTTTCTCATTCACAAACATTTCCCTTTCAAAAGGTCCCATTAGTAAATTACCAGCTGTGAAGACATTAGTAGTTCTCAGTGTTAGAGAACTACCTGGGCCAGCTTGTCTTCTTCTTGCCTGCTTTCTACGAACAAATTAAAGAATAAACCCAAGAAGTGCATGTGAATAGTCAGATTACTTTGCTCCGACCATGAACTTAAATGTGGTATATTTAAACTATAAGACAAACAAGGGTGGTATGAGATAGGGATGGGATCAAAAAACCTCTATTAACTAGGAAATTTGTCCCACCAGGCTAAAGAAATCTACTACAGAAACATCAATTATTCCCTTATCTTGTGGCCAATATTGCTATTAAGTGAGTCCAGCTCAGAGCAAAATTCCTAACTGCAGATGAGCTAGCCATTGGGATCACCAGTTGTGCTCAAAGACTTGCATGTAAAGCTCTAAAATAGTCCATTACATCAGGTGGTTTGGACATGTTTCGTAATCCTGTCTTCTAGAACAAGCATAGATAATTAATAAGGCTGACAGAGCCCATTATTTTTACACTCAAGTGCATCACATTACAATAACAGACAGAGGCCACATGAAGTGTAACATTTCCCCACTGGTAATCATTTATGTGGTGCCACTTTTGCTACCACATCCTTCTCTTCCACAAGCTGGACTCCAATAACCCGCCACTAAGCAGTCATTCTGTCAGCACCGCTTGCTTTTTCTTAACTGGGAAAGCTATTTGGAGGCATTCTCACTGGTGGGAATCTGATGTGGCAAGAAAGAAGTTTCGATGAAGATAAATATTAGCAGAAAGAGGGACAAAAAGACCCGACACTGCTTGAGCCAAAGGACATCCAGTGTAGATAGGGGGAAAAAA